>JAVQJS010057127.1:0-16235 GCA_036024795.1 Galaxias rostratus | reverse complement strand
TTTGTGTGTGTGTGTGTGTGTGTGTGTGTGTGTGTGTGTGTGTGTGTGTGTGTGTGTGTGTGTGTGTGTGTGTGTGTGTGTGTGTGTGTGTGTGTGAGTGTGTGTGTGTTTGTGCATTTATTTATACACAGGGGTTCACCTGAGAGTAAGAAGTGTGTTAGAGACAGCTTTAAAGTGAACAGGAAGTAGGGTATATTTGTGACGGATGGGGGGATTTGTTCTGAAGTGTGCTAAATCGACTTCCGAACAAGTCACCTTCAGAACAGTGAAGATGGGAACGCTACGGAGGCAACTCACTTTTATACAGGACAATTGCAAAGCATTAACAATTTGCATACATTCTGTATGTATATATATTATTATTTAAGTTAAGCATTTGCATTTGCATTAAGTCCAATGCCTTGACCACATCCATTGTGAAGCTGACGGCCGTAGAGCAATATTGTGGCACAGCTCTGTAGGCTGTACATACACTGCCCCAGCCCTACAGTGTTTCCTGTTAACACACACAAACAGGCGCACGCGCACTCACACAGATGCACCCCTCCCTCAGTCGATAAACTGGGTCAGCCTACAGGAGCACTGTAGATTAAATGAGTCCTCAACATGCACAATTAAATGAGCACAGCTGCAGGGGGGCGCGCTCTCTGGGAGCGGCACGTACAGTACGGAGCGGGGCCCTGCTCACGTGCCTCTGAACAGCAGCCCAACACCGGCGCCTCGTCCCCAGGAAGGGGACGTGATGAGGCTTGCATGCCGACTCAGTCCTTAACGGGCAGACAAAAGGCTCCTCTTCTGCCCTCCCCTCTCCTTATGTTTCACCTCTTTGTCTGCAGGAAGCGGCATTGTGTGTTGTCGCTCAGCGTGACACAATGGGAGCCTTTAGAAAGCAGAGATGCCTTGGAGGCAGCACTAATTCATTCAATGGAACTTAACGCCACGCGTAGGCAAACGTCGGCGGGGGGAGCCGCTCAAGGCATCGCTCACCTCCCCGCCAAAGGAGTTTAGGGGGAGTGAGAAAAGAATGCCGGGATTGATTTTTTTTTGTTATCTATTTCCCTCTCTCTCTTTTGCTCTAGCCTGACCCTGCCTCCTTCCCAGAAGCCAACAGTTGTGCAAAAACTCCCAAAGCCCCCGGTGTGCCGGGGTTAAGTGCATACAGCGGGGGGATATGGGATGGGTGGGCGAGAGGGGACCTGAGAAGCCTTGCTCTAACAAGCTTATCTCAACCCCTAATGTGGTTTGGGCCCTCAAAGTGTCGGGAGCCAGCGGCGCTGGGGGCGGTTGTCTTTTTTGACCGCTACCTGTGACAGCAATTACAGGCTCCCATTACAGCATGCCTTTGTTTTGGTCGCAGCCGCCACTGCCTTGCCAGAATAAGATTACCTTAGCACGCTCCGTTTGGAGGCTAATCAAAGGCTCCCAATTCTCATGTGTTTCATCGCTCTGAAAAGCACTCTCCCCCCAAGCAGCAAGGGCTCCAGTGCCTCTACAACAGCAGGGGAATGCCACTGTTGTGATTATAAAAAAAGAGCTGTTGTTTCGACTAATTCATATGCAGAATGAGAATATAGCCATCCCACTCTCAAAAAATGCACAAACACTTCACTTAATAAAACAACAAGGGGCCTGCTCTCCACTTCCACTGAAACCCTTATGAATGGTGGATTCATCACGCATGATGCCTGTCTGTACTGTATAGGAGACAAGGCAAACGAGAGGAATAGCAGAGCTGTAACCCGGCAGGCAGCACCGCGTTGTCTTTGTTCTCTGTTGCCGCATTCGCTTGACAACATGTGGAAAGGCTGCTCAAAACATGCCGCAAACATTACAACGGAGTCGACTGCTCACCAGCAGCACGCTCCTTCTTTGAGTAGAGCAGAAAAGGGAGACTTGGTTCTGCCTGTGTGGGAGTCAAACAGGGACCTGGGCGCGTGGTGGGCTACAATCTCAGCGAGGGCTCTGCTTAGAAAATGAACTCTCCTGGTCTCCATGGAAAACCCTCCCCTCCGTCAGGAGCCTGGGGAGGAGAATGGGCTCACTGGCAACGCTGGGGAATTCAAAGCTCTGCAAGGTAGCGGGTTGCACAGTGAGATAGTGGACAGTTACCGAGAATAGACTGCCGACAAAGAGTTTTGATCAGTCTTTAGACAGCAGGGGACTACTTTGATGTTGAATAAGTTATTGTGATTTAATGCTTGTGTCATACTGTGTTTTAATAAGAAAGCTCAAGATTAAGGTAGGTATCTCATGTCAAATTCCCCAACGGATTCCAAATTCTGGTCTTGTCCTCATTTTCTTCTGTTTCTTGCTATTTCAGAAACTATACAATGCATTTGTTTATTGTAAAAATGGGGTGCATACCGAAATCCAGACAACAAAGACATCAGAACACCAGAACTTTCTCTTGGGATTTTGTCTTGAGACCATGTTGTGGAAGTGTAGCAAATCTGGTGACATCCAGTCTACTTTGACCTTGAACAGATCAAGGGTACTGGTGGAAAAGCTCCATAGAAAATAATCAAAAGGAAGATGCAGCCTTTACTTTGAATTGCCATTCTACTTGAGAGCAGACATCAAGTTAGAGAAGAATGTTGTGATACCACCAGAGAGGCTTGAAGAATGTAGTACTGTGTCAGCATTATTATTGTTGACAAACCTTATATAAGAAATACAGAGATCATAGGCTTTATAAATGAGCTTTTATCCCATGATTACTTGTGTCCACACAAGTTGTGAACACGCCAAGCTTTGTTTGTTTGTTTGTGTGCTATAAAAGCATTAGCTGTGGACGTCAGGCTTGTTGAGTGATGTGGAAAGAGTCCATCCATTTACCTTGCTGTCTCACAGGCCAGCCACCTCGCTATTAATGATGATTCCATATGTGAAGTCGTCGGGATTTAGTTTGTATCCTCTCATATGAACCCGTGTACATTCATACTCAATTACTTCGTACAACCAAGGAATCGTGTAATTCCATAATTCCACCTGGCTACTCCCTTTGATCTCCCGTTTAAGTGGTTTTCTGTTTCCTAAACGCACACGCTGAGCCTGTTCCCTTCAAGTGCCTCCACTTTAGATTCAAATAGTTGGTTGTTTTCGACATATGAATCCACATGCATTATTCATGAAATACAATTAGCCTAAACTGGCGGCGGTAGGCGAAGCTAAAGTAGACAAACCCCTGACTGAATTGGCTGTAATTGCAGCTTCTTTTCCCTATGGTTCAGAGCCTCTCTATTCGCCAAAGTGCACGCGGCCGTTGTTGCATGTCAAGGTTCAGTCTTAACTTCGGTCCGAAACTCACATGGTGGTGAATAATGTAGTATAATTGAATGCTTACCGATGAACATCCATGGCATGTGTTTACGACATTGCCTTGCATTGTAAAGAGCATGCTACAAACGGGAGCGTATTAAAAATGTACTTAAATGGTGCGGACCCAGTCCTGAGAAGCTGCTGTGGCCTGCGATTTCCTTTTTGCTGAGGCGAGGTTGTGAGCCCGGCCCTGTTGTTCAATATTCTGTGAATAATTGAAGCTGACTTCTGGCACCCAAATGTACAATGTCTTTATAAATCCCCCTTAGAGATTAGAAGGCAAAGATGCTGACTAGATCTAGAAAAAAAGAAATGAGCATCTCTTGACACTTTTCCTGGTACTGAGCAACAGAGTGCGCCATGGAGAAATTCCAAAGTGAACTCCTCCCTCCTCTTCTTCCCTGCTTTCCAGATGGACATGCTTGTGCCCACCAAGATCACCGGCATCATCACCCAGGGCGCCAAAGACTTTGGCCACGTCCAGTTTGTCGGCTCATACAAAGTGGCCTACAGTAACGACGGAGAACGGTGGCTCGTCTATCAAGATGAAAAACAGAGGAAGGACAAGGTAAGCAAATTATATGACTTTTGCCGGAAGCCTGCTACTTTATGGCAGGTGTAGCAAGCCTCAGTGACTCGAAGGTATATCGAACATATTTTTCAGCGGATATGGTACAGGCTCTATATAAAAAAAGAAAACCTATTGTATAAATAAATTATGATGTTCTCAAAACCTATACAGTCCAATATAACTTAAATATAACACTAATAAAAACATTGAAAGAGTAATCCATTAAACAAACACCATTCAGCCAGCCCAACAGCATAGCAGTGCGGAGAAAGCATGTCTCAACAAGCATTGTGACTGTGAGAGTCACTGTGCAGCCTGGATTATGTTTCTCCACCCTGTGTTAGTGCAGCCTCCTCCCCTTATCGGAGCTCCAGCACAGCTAGATTTCCGTCTCTCTGAGGCCTGGGATCAGATAAAGGCCATGTTGTCTCTCAGCCCTGGTCAGCACTACGCTGGAAAATCTTGTTTAGGGACTGTCAACAGTGTACCCGTGTCCATTCCAGTCGCCCAAGCCAGCAGAGTTGGCTGAGTCTGCAGCAGCCCCCTTTCCTATCGGGGACACAGCAGAGGCAGGGCCAGGGCCACTTGGATAAGCTCATGGGAGCCGCTTGTTTACAGTGCCCTGGTGCTGGTTTGTTAAGAGAGCTTTCCATACTGTTAGGTGTTAGAGCTTAGAGTTTATTGCTTTTGAACTGGGACCACCTTTCCTGAGATAGACATACAATAATTTACATAGTGTTAGCATATTAATTCCCTGTAGGTTGTAAAAGGAACATGTATTTCATATAACAATGCTGCTGTACATCATTGTGGTATGGTACTTTGTTAACTTTGTAATATCTATCAATTTGCCTACGAGTAGTGTACTGTAGTGTTTATTAAGAACTATAACAATTAAGTTGGTTTCCAAAGCTCTTTTCTAACACAGCCAACATGGCAAACATGGCAAAAGGCAAGGCACAAGCCTATCGAATGGAGAGTATGTCAAACCTGATGTCCAGATGCTATTTGGAACCAAAGGAGGAGGAATAACAGAGAGTGTAATGCCGACAGGAGAAACAGAGTGCTTCTGACAGACCGAGGCATATCACTAATGCTGTGAGCACTGACGTCGCCCACCAGCCACGAACTGAAACCAGCGGGGCGCAGTGTTAGTTACACCAGGCCGGAGCTCCAACAGAGTTCACACAGAGAGTGTTAAATCCAGATGGTGGAATGCGTTTTCAAATGATGGTGGTAGTCGGCTGTGATAGTCCAATGAAAATATCACGGAGCGAGAGAGAGAAGAGGGGGGGGGGGGGGGGTTTGGCAGGAGGCGGGGGGGTTGGCGGGTGGCTACGACAGGAGTGATCCAGAATTATTGACTCAGAAAACACTAAAGAAACTAGCGGTGCAGTAGAGCTAATGTGAACGCTAACAAAAAGTAACAGGAGTGCCTAATGTTTAACAAACTGACAAAAGCCATAAAACAAACATCTACAACCGGTACCGGGGAGACACGACAGTTGAGCACGACGCCAGTGTGCACTCACCTGGTGGAGGAGAAAATAAAACAAATTTGCATAAGTGCCTTGAAATTTTCAACATATAAATCCTTAGGATAGATATCTGGACTTCTAATGTAAAAATGGCCATGTTAAACATTTGTAATGAATAGGCTGTTTTCTGGGGGATGATGAACCTTAATTAGCCTTCAAGAGAATTTTAATAATGTATTTGGCTATGCAACAAATCATTCAATGTGCCATTCACTATTGTCAAATGTGTCAGAATGAATAGCTGAAACAAAAGCTTTTAATTCTCTCATAATCTTGTTGATTGATAAATAATTATAATTTATGAGACAAATCTAAATTTTCTGAAACCAAAATGATATTTTTTGCTAAGACCTTTATTTGAAAAAAGAGCCCGAGATGAGGGTTCTAAAACAGATATATGACGCGACCTTGTTATGACACATCTCATCCTCCGGTGGGGACACGTCAATTTATGCCCTCGACTGCCAATAAATCGAGGGTTTAGCGGCCCATACCCTAAAACACTCTACGTCCCTGCTGCTGAAATGCCTTGCTTGAAGAGTTTATAATTTCTGCGCCTTACATGATCTTTGGAAGTGGGCCACAGCTCCCTGAGTGTGCTTTTCAGCCGAGTGATCTCAAATCAGAATCCTGAATGATTTACAAAACAAAGCCTAGAATGGCGGGGAGGGCACAGTAAGAATATGTTGAGAGTGGCCAAACCCTTTGTGCAGAAAAGAAATATGATGTTCCTGCTTGAACATATCAAGTGATCCAAGGATGCATCGATGACATGCTCGAATTAGGAGTCAATCATTGATACAATAACACCATTCTCAAATTCGGAGTCATCCATTCACCATAGAAATATGCTCAGATCAGGATTCATCCACTGATACTGTAGCAGCATTTCCTCTGTCACTAAAACCATTGCTGGTCCTTGGACCCTTTTTCAGCTTCAGATAGATGGCCATTTAGAGCCTCTGTATTACGAAGAGAATGTTTAGCAAAGCCTGCAGGAATAGTATCAGTGTGTCCCTAGATCTATGACTTTGACAAGTTGTTTTCCCCTCAATCAAGTGAAGCGGCCATTAATGTTATTGGACGCATTAAGTTGCAGGACTCCAGAGGCTCCTCTCACACTATATAGATTTGCGTGGGTCCGCTCAGTGTGTGAGTGTTTTGTACGTGTTTGTGTGTGTAAGTGTGTGTGTGTCTGCATGTGAATGTGTGTGTCTCTGGAAAAAAATAAAAAAGGATAGTCGAGGCACAGTGGCAGGGACTCCTAAGTATTCTCCTCAGCTCTGCATTCCTCCTGCTGGAGCTCCTGTGTGGCAGAGGCTGCAGGCCGTCAGGCCCAGATTGAGAGATGTGGCCTTCTCTGCATACAGATTCCCACATACACTGACATAAACATACAAGATCACTCAGTCATGAAAAGGCCCTTCTCTGCTCACGTTGTGGGCCTTTGTGTTGCATTTGGCCAAATGGTAAACCACCCTGTGCTTCAGGCTCAAGTCTAAGTGGAACTTCCACATTGGTATTTGTTGGGTACTTTACAAATCAGGCAGCAGCATAAAGTCATATGTGGTGCTTTGTGTCATCTAGAGCCTTGAGGGTCTGCTAGTTCAAAAGGCTAGCGGTTCTTTTAAACAGGCCGGCTTATCTTGCGGCGGCGTCCTGGGTGTCAATATTTACACAGTGAGCTGATGGGGCACAAAGGTAATTGATTCGTGTTTAATGGTGTTCCACTTGGGTGGCATGAGGTTAATTAGCCATTGGTACCAGCAATTCCCTTCAGGGCGAAGGGTCACAGCGTGTTGGGTGGCGGTAAATACAATCATAGTTTAAGATTAGCCACTAATACCTTTGGCTTCCCACCACTCTTCCCAAGTTTTCGGCCAGGCTCGCTCGACCCCTGTGTCTCAAACACAATAGCTTAAGGGTCAAGATTAACTTTGATTGGGTCTCTCTGGCCTTCCTCCTGAAAGCGGTTAGCTTTTGGACATGAGTCTGATTGAGCCTAACCTGCCCCCTTCCTCTGCTGGCAGCCCGCTATCGGCGTCCCAATGAACAGAGGCTCCGGCTGAGATTGTTTTGCGACAAGCCGCCTTGCTCCAGCAACACAGGGGCCGGACGGGGAGAGGGCTGGGGGACATGCTCTCTTGGCCCCATGCAAGAGCTTTAAATCATGGAGTATGTCCAGTGGTCCCACCGCCCCCAGGGCGCTTCAGGCTCGTCTAGAACAGTGAACCATTGACACCCTCTAGGCCTGGAAAATCAATGGCAGGGAGCAGGTCAGATTGAAGTCACCGTGCGGAACAGGAAGAGGGGAGGCATACAGCACAGTGCTCCCTGTCTGTGCCATGGAGGAACAGGGTGAAAAGTGGGGCCAGTCACCATCGGCATGCAATCGGAGAGACCCCAGTGGAAGTACAGTCCAGTGTAGGCTGACAGTTGTGATGTTATGGAGCGCAACTGCCAAGATGGATGATCAACAGATAGGACAATCATCCGGTGCTCCCCCACTCCCGGGTTTGACATGTGCTTCAGTGTTAAACAGTGTTAAATGTTTTGTACTTAACCAGTTCAAAGTCAGTGAGGCTAATGCAGCACATGTCTAAGGTACCAGGGTCAGTAAGTCAGAACCCGCCCACGTTTAATCACTCTCTCTCTCTCTCTCTCTCTCTCTCTCTCTCTCTCTCTCTATCTATCTATCTATCTAAATATATATATATAAAGTTTCACCGATGTACGAAGTGTGGTCTGCAGCTTGGCAATTCACTAATTAAACAGGGCAATGTTTGTTATTCTTTTATGTATTTGAATTCATTATGTATGCACTATTTCAGTTATTTTAGGAAAAATGTATATGTGTCTTTAATAAACGTATATTTATTTTAGCCCTTTTCAATGGCTAAGCGATATTTCCAGTTATATGTACATATTCAAAGCTTTTAAAATATGTAGGTTTTTCATTGCCAAGTCATCAGCAAATGTGCAATTTATTTTTTGAATTGAGAATTGAAAAGTCATTTTTCAAGTCATTTTTTAACAATATGTAACATATTTGTTCCTCTTGTTGTCAAAGATAAAATTGTAGCTCTTAGGCTCTATTTGTTCCTCAGTGAGAGGTGGTCTAAGCATCAGGATCAACTGTCTTTCGCCCTCTCTCTTTCCGTCTCTTTGTCTTTCTCTTGGGTTTCTTTTCTCACTTTATCCCCCCTCTCTCTCTTATGCTCTCCCCTCTTTTTTTCTCTCTCTGTCTCTCTTTCTCGATATGTTTGTTATTTGGGAGCACTCCTGTGTGTCCTATTGTCCCAAGCCGTTTATTTCTGAGAGATAGGGGCTGACATTGTTGAGGTCTCCAGACAGTCCAGGAGGAGATCCTTGTCATATTTCAGTCAAGTGTTGCTTTTCTCTCCTTGCCAGGCTGCTTTTTATATTGCTCCGTTCAGTCTCTGTGTCTACCAGCCACATTACAGAGGTGGCAAGTCTCGATCACCTGACACATCATCATCTCACTCGATAGAGTGGCACAAATGCCCGTTCAAATATTTAATTAAACTTCATCAACTGAGGTACAAATTAGGTCAATACAGATCGTTTAGAAGATTCCGTAAATTTTATGTAGGCCCTCTTCAGAAAAGATATGGGTTTTCCGTGATGTAATTAATGAATACAACGTTTTAGTACCAGGCTTCATCTGAGAATTGCCTTTTGACACAGAAACAGATTGTGATACAGAATAATTTCTTTGTATAGATGACAACAATGTTAAAATTGCACGTCTTGCGTATTATACAGTATCCCTATCATATTGTTTAGTCAACATTATTCTGTTTAACGTGTGACTGATAATTGCTGATCGGTATCGTGTGACTGTGCTAAATTGATTCACTGCACCTGAAGAAATAACAAGGACAAGTTAAGTGCAGAACCGCTATGTGGTGGTGTGGAGACTTCAGTCACACACTCTTAATCTTGTGATCGACTCCTAGATGTATTGCTCCATAAAATAGACCTGAAGTAATTACTTAAATTCAGAGACTGTTCAGAGTCCCACCCTTCGTTGGGATTCACAAAGACAGCCAGCACGTCGGCTAAAGGGACTGTTAAAGTGGAGACTGAAACTTAAATGGGTAAGGTGAAGGATGGTTGAATATTGTTCATGCTTTGTGTTCCACGAGCAGACACAGATCGGAATGAAAGGCAGACAGAGGAAGCTGACAAAGACAAGAGTCGGCGCTGTGATGCATTGTTAAGGTTGTTTGTGTTGTCTGCAGACTCTGACTAAGTCTCAAGTCCCAGCTATAATATCGAGTGGGGGGAATTTTCACTCCAGGAGGCAAGTGATGAGAAGGAATGGCAGATGGCATGACGGTTTGTCCTCGATTGTAGAAGACATGCAATTCTTAAGACAGGGGAATATTCCCTAGTAAAGCTGTCTTTGTCTTCTATTTAAAAAATACATTAAAAATAGAAAAGGACTTGACAGGTAGTACCTGATATTATTAAAGGACATTTTGGAATATGTTTCCATCTATTTATAAAAGATTTATGGATCTTGTCACCCCTTTCAGTATTTATGTGTTGGATCTCTTGAACTTCATATTCCTTGCACAACATAGTATCATATTTTGACATTTATCAAATACAAATAGTAAATAAGGAAACGAGACCCAACTTTGTAAGCAGTCAAAAATGAGGCATGGCATTGATTGATGGGTTTAGAATAACTACCAAAGATAACAGCAATGGATTCCCATCACACACCGGATATTCGATTCATTTCATCAAGAATTACGAATTACAAACTCTAGAATCTAAGATGATATTCCAAGATATACTATGAGAATCAATTTAGTTGATTCATTCATTTTGTAGTGCCATAGTTTAGAGTTGGTTTACACGACACTTATGTTTCATCATAATATCACTGAAAATCATTTTATTTATTTGTGTCTATTGTGTTGTTGATTAATTAGAAGGCAAATTGTGTTAATTATTATCTTGAAAATATAACAACTATCCTATTACTTATACCATATATCAGTAGCCTATAAAACACCTTGTACATTATTTTGGCCATGCATGATCACTTGAAATTCTTGGTTATTGTATTTTCTGTAAATTAAAGTGCATTCGTTTGTGACAATGTCATGGTTGAGCTTTACAGGGTACCAAGACCAAATTATATATATACTATGACTTTATATGTTAGTGTGTATATTTTAATTATGTTGTGTTTAGTCAGATGCCATAACTTAAATATAATAAGAACTTCAGGTCTGACATCAAATCATTTCAGACACCACTCCCACGTGTTCTGCATCAATAATGTGTTTACCTTGAAGCTTTGACAAAGAGAATGCTGTGCAGCGCACACACTGGAATGTGGGTATAATACTTCTACATCATCGCATTCTTGGGAGGCCTATGAGGCTCAATGGCAACCTCACATCTTTAATTAAATGTTCATAAGGAAACATAATGACTATTTATCAGAGAGTGTGGCAACAGTATAACTTGAGTTACATGATATTGGTAGTATGTGGCACTGTGTATGGGATTTTCGATGTAGTAGGAAACAAAGGGAATGCCCGACATTTTCATTATTTCTTGTACCTGCTGAGTTTGGCACACTGATTTTACATTCCATGAAATGACAAGTCCCATTACATCCCAATTAGACATCCATAATTACTCCAGTTTAATTGAAATGATCACAGCCTTCAATGAAGCTGTCCCTGTAGGTGCAATTTCCTCATATTATGCTTCATTCCACTGTCGATTAGCCACGCTTAGATACAAGGCTTATAATTATCAACAACAGAGTTTGCATCCCAATATGATTATTATGCTTTTCTGTGTTGTATTCATAGGCAGTCCAAGGAGCTTCATTGTTCAGCCATTGTTTAGCAAGCTATTTAGAAATGCCTGTTGTTTGTCGCCTGGTCTTTTTCTTAGTGTGTAAATTTGAAAACATTCTGCCTAACAGGACATCTCATTATATTATTCTTATACTTCCAGGTCTTCCAAGGGAACTTTGACAATGACACACACAGAAAGAATGTGATAGACCCCCCAATCTATGCTCGATTCATTCGGATTCTTCCCTGGTCGTGGTATGGCAGGATCACTTTGCGTGCAGAGTTGCTCGGATGCACAGAGGAGGACTGAAAACCTGTCCTCTCCTTTTCTTTCTGCCCTCCTCCATCCCTTGTTATACTGGAATGTGTATCCCGTATCCGGTATTTCAGTATAAACTGTGCAACCTATAAAAAGAAATAACGATTTCCGATGGATTTTTCCAAATTAAGTGTTGTAGTGGGTTGCACTTTTTTTTCTTTTTGTTTTTCTAAGACGATTTAAACCTGCCCCATGTCCCACTTCTGTTGTTTGATTTCCAAATGTTTGTGCTTGATGTCTTTTTATTATCCCTGTATGTTCCATCCTGTTTGGAATGAACTTGTGTAACATATATGATGGGTGTGGGAAAAGGGAGGGGGGTGGGGTGTTGGGTTTAGGGAATCTCACTGTCTTTCAGCGTATTGCTGTGAAAGCTCATGTACAGTGTCACTTTTAAAACATGACGTGAAACGTGTCTACCATCCTTCATTGGGCAGAGCTTAACCTCATAGCCAAACAATATAGAAATCATTGAAAGATCGCATCAACAAGACACAGCAAACAACAAATATATTTTTTATTTAGTTATGACGCCTCTTCAAGCCATGCTTTCTCATAACTTACACTGACATTATTACATGATTTCAGACAATAGCAATGCTCTTGTATTATATGTAAAACACTAAATAATTGCATGGTACTCAAATCAATTATGATACTAAATGTATATTATGACAAATCATAATTCTATCCCTAAAGACAATTCTTTGATTTGGGGATCTATTTTTACGTGCATTTTTAAATAGTCCTGGCACACTGCAAAAGTAATGGAGTGACTGGTAATATACTAGATGACAGAATGCAGTCAAAAGTGGCACTGTAGTATAGACACTGAGGTTTATGGGCTATCGCTGATGGGAAGTGTCCTAATGCTCTCACTTGTCTTTTAATTTGATTTGTTTTGATGTATTTAGCACTTACTGTTTCTGCCTGTGAAACGCAATTGCCTATATTCTCACATCAAAGCCAAACTATTGCAATGTACGTTTTATACTTTGCTAGAATTTTTTTTGTTATTTTGTGCAATTAGTTTTTGTTATTGTCATGTACATATAAATTGATCTATTGAAGAAGCTCAGGATAGAAATCACTGAAACATCCCCACTATCTTTGGTGTCCATTTATTTGAAAGACTTCACAGGCATTGTATTTATATAAATTGACTTTGCAGTGGAAATGAAAGTAAATACTACCAACCATGAAGCATATTGGCATCTACGTTTGAGTTACAACTATTTTGCCTTTTCCAAAAAGAAAATAATTTGTTAAAGAGTAGTCTACAAAAGTGTGAATTTTTTTCTTTATTTAAATACCCAAAAGAGATCAATTGTTTTGTGGGTTCATCAAAGTTTAGCGTTGGTGCATCAAGGAATCAACATCATTATAATTATGTTTAATTACTATTTTGTCTTTATTATAATTAATTTAAATTTGTAAAATTTATATGGATACACAGTTATGTATATATTTTAAAACTTATTGGAAACAAACAGTATTTAATGAATACATGTTTTGTTGCTACTGCGTCATTCAAAAAGGGATGGCACTCAATAGAATAACATATAAGCAAATGCAATGGCAAAAATTATTTTGTGCGAAAATGTTGCCAAATTTACAATATAGATAATTATAACCATTCATATGCATGTAGGCTACAACAACACTCAGTAGGATAAATCTATTTGCACAAGATCTTTTTTTACTTTACTTTGTAGCATTTCTTTAATGTAAATTCTCAAGAGTCACATTGCTTTTGTTTTGTTATGTGTCCTCCATGCGTCTTTATGATACTTGACGTTTCGTCCCAAAAGAAGTGTTGAACTGGGTATTATCTTTGACAACTGAAAATCCAAACGGCTTTGAAGTTGCATTTTTCTTTTTATGGAGAAGCCTACTGTTGGGTCTCGTGGACATCATTGGTGTCAATCCGTGTCGATTATGTTATAGATATACAGACTAATTCAAAGCATCTTGTTAACAATTAACTTTTTCTAAAAGATGTCTCAACATAATTTTCTATTATGTCTCAAATATTAGGGATTATTGGGTGTGGGCTTGTTGTCTAGCTGTTTGATAGTCTTTTTTGTCCAACATCAACATAGTTGGTCTTTTAAGTGACTGACAACGAATAAGTTTGCTACTGACAAAGTATGAGGCAGAGCATAAGTTATTATTAATATAAAATGTTCACCGGCACATCATGTTTTACATTTGAATGTGTAGCCTTCCCTTTGTACTTACCATTCTCTTTGCATTGTAAAATACAACAGCTAACAGGTGAGCGGTGAAGTCAGACGTTTGTCCTGCATTTGTATTTGTAAGCTCTTTCACATTTTGTTGTTTTGACTTATTCAGTGTGAGTATCGAGCGCTATCTAGAGTAGCATATGTACCAATTATATACCAGTAAGTCCAAGCCTGCAGGGGAGTGTCAGAAACCATGATGTGTACAGCCAGAAAATATGTTGCTTCAAACAAGAGCTCTTTCAGTTTGGCAAATAAAAATATGTCTGTGAATTAAACTGTGATTTGTTTTCTTTTTCATCACAAGGAACTGTGACTAGCTGGCATAACTTTAGAAAAACATTTGCCTCATTGTGTTACTTGCTATTTATTATCTTTCTCTCTCGCTTCAAGACAGAGGCACTAGTCTGATTTACAGTGATCTGCGGTGATTTACCTTGAATCTGACAAATCGGGTTACACTTTCATATTTTTATTGAATAATCCTAGCTTTGGCAAGGATCCACACGTGAGTCAAAGGACAAACATGTGAAGCTGCCCTGTCCAGTGAAACAATGATACAATTATCAGAGTACCAGTGTGTGGGGGAGGGGGGATAATTGTCTTGTAACACAGGTGAGTGAAGTGCCACAGCCATTTAAAAAAAAAATTTTTTATCCCATATAGTCTGTTTATCTCATACATTGAAGTGCTGTCAGTAAATATAAGAGCCACTTCCACACTATGTTTAAAGCTGAGATCGGCAACTCTTCCTGAGTAGTCCTTACAAAATGCTTTGTTTCTGCTTTTTCAGATGAAGGGCAATGTCTTTTGCTACAGTTTATAATCATTTATTTACTGAAATATTGCAGATAAATGGTACCCAATGAATTATGACAGGGTTTATAAAAAAATTGATGGTTTCACAATCATAATGCCTGGGTTTAACATTTTGTATGTCTTAATATGTAACATGTCCATTGCAGTATGCCAAAAATGCCAGGATGTTCTTCTGCATCAGGTTGCATTTTGCAGTATGTGAGCTTGTCAGACTATTCTGGTTATTCTGACCCACAATCCTCTGCAAAGCGGGAGAGACTTTGCATCGACTGAGCCGCACCAAGGGAGGACAAATATAGCACCTACCATTTTAAAGGTTTGCACTACAGACTCTGATGGATGTATGATCAGGAGGGTCAGATTTCAATGCATAATTAGTAAGCGAAACTGCAATGGGATAAATAACAACACCTACATCAATCTAAACTGTGGCCAGAAATAGGTACGTAGCTAGTGACTGACACTAAAGTCTGCAAATTTGGCTCGATGATTATCACAACAGTTCTAAGGCATTTTCTCTCACTCAAGATAGTTACTTCCGCCACCTGGAAGTGTTGCAATTGCCTTTGTTTACAAACATACTGATCTCTCCTTATTGGGAGTGTCGCCTGAGGGACCAATATTATGTGAACATAACCAACTAGGCTAATATCAGAGTGAGGACTGCACTGCTTTTACAATAGGTCATGTGTCAAACAGCACGGATGGATTAGCTAAAGTGATATATACACGTCTACAGCACATTGCTGCATATCGCGAGTTGGGTTTGTTATGTACTCTTTGGGAATTGAAAACGAGGTGATACTAAACATTATGGTTATCACTGGTGTCATGCATCACCTTTTTGCAGACATATTACTGTTCATCAATAACTAACTAGCATTGGTTGAAACTGAAGTCACATGTGGAGCAAACTGTGAATCACTTTTTTTTGCTCTCAAACAAAATTCATTCAGCAACCACAGACACCAAAATTCATAAACTCCTTTCTCAATCAGAGCTCACTAACTAAAAATCTCTAAACATTTGCAGCATATTTTTCAATCGCCAACCCACTGGGTGGGGTGGGTATGGATCATAGAGGACAGGTTGGTGGAGAAGGGAGTGGCAGGAGAAGAGCAAAAAAGGAAGACCAAGGGCTGTGGTCTCTGATATGATAAAAGGGCCTGAAGCCTGCCAGGCTTAGTTCAGACATGCTGAAAGCTGCATCACCAGAGAAGTCATAAGATGTGGTGTTGATAAAAACAAATGGCCAAATACAGAGAGGGACTGACTTCCTTTTATACATGAAGTTCTGTAAATCACTATGCAAAGATATAGACAACATAAATGTAAGTGAAGCAAATTGCTGATTCGTTCTTGTTCTGATATTCATTACCATAGACACTAATTTACTTTATAAAGTACAAAGATCTTACTCTATAATAAAATACTGATTTATCTGGAAAAAAAATAATTCAAAGATAAAATATACATATTCGATGTTAGTATTTTGTTGTTAAGTGGGCTAGAAGTGGTTAGAAGTGTTTGCTTTTCGATTTAGGCTTTTAAATAAGTAGTTTCCGTATTGACCAA
>JAVQJS010057085.1:0-19351 GCA_036024795.1 Galaxias rostratus | reverse complement strand
CTCTCTCTCTCTCTCTCTCTCTCTCTCTCTCTCTCTCTCTCCCTCTCTCCATCCCTTTCTCTCTCCAACACACATGCTGTCTCTCCCTCCCTTTATCCTTCCATCTCCTCCCTCCTCCTCTCCCTCTCTCTCTCTCTCTCTCTGTCTTACCCTCCTCTCCTCTCCCCTCTCCTGTGTGAGTGCTCCTATCCCTGGTAGTTTTGTAGACGACACACTGAGGCAGCGTGCTGCACAGCAGTCTGGGTAACAAAGAGATGGGCGCTCCAGTCCCGGCACAGCCACCACTACTAGAGAGGTCCGCCGCCCCGCAAGCTGTTTGTTCCGCAGTAATTGCGGTCCCCCGTGAACTTTTCCTCACTCGCAAACAAACAAACACATACACACACACAAACACACACACACACACACACACACACAAACACACACACACACCCACGCAGCGTCGGAGAGGTGGGCTTGTGTGTGCCTCCTCTCCCTTCTTCCTGCGGATGGCCTGGGTGTCTCCTTTCAGAGAGAGGCTGGTACCTGTCGGAGGAGACGTCGCTTTCAAGCCGACTTCATTAGACGGACGTCAAGGAAAAGGGGCTTCTAACGGCGGACGTTAAAGGAAACCTGTCAGCCAGCCTGCCATCTGGTGTCTCTGTGTGTGTGTGTGTGCGAGTGTATGTATGTGTGTGTACGTGTTTGTGTATGTGTGTGTGTGTGTGTGTGTGTGTGTATGCATGTGTGCGTGTGTGTGTGTGTGTGCGTATGTGTGATTGCGTGTGCGTCAATCAAGCGAGTGAGTTACAGAATGACTGAAGAAGTGACTGACTGACCGACTGACTGACTGACTGACTGACTGACTGACTGACTGACTGACTGACCGACCGACTGACTGACTGACTGACTGACTGACCGACCGACTGACTGACTGACTGACTGACCGACTGACTGACTGCTTGCCTGACTGACTGACTGACTGACTGACTGACTGACTGACTGACCGACTGACTGACTGCTTGCCTGACTGACTGACCGACGGGCGAAAAGAGAAGGTCTAAAGAGAGATTAAACTTGGACGGAGCGTTGGGTTTCATCTGCTCGACTGTACATATAAAAAGACATGGGAATAATGGTGAAAGGGCAGCATACAGATGGAGAGTTGGAAAAGAGCAAAAGGTAGAGAGAAACAGTGGAGAAACAAGGGACAGGGGGACTGAGGTTATTACCACCCCGACCAGAGCTAAAACTACACAGTGGTAGATCTCAACACACACCGTAGATATTTTTACTTTGAAATGTGCCATGTTTATTTAATGCAACAATATGCCTCTGGTCAACACAAAATCTGACGTGAATTCTTCAGTCTGAAATATTCTGCCCTTTCACCATAAAGTATGTAGAAAGATGTAACCTAATATATACTTTATACCTATAACTCAACACTAGGAGAGGTGAAGGCTCTAACACAGACGTGGTCTCTATGCCTGCCTGCCTGCCTGCCCATTTGCATACACTTGGGCATTCACAACTACTGCATGTTAGTGGTCGTTAGCTACTCCCAAAAAGTAGTCGACAAGTTGCGGGAGATATCTATTTTTTCAATCCAATGTCAACAGGTTGCAAAAGGTTTACACACACTCGAACACACACACACACACACCCACACACACATTCACACGCACACCCACAAATACAAACAATCACTCAGGCAAACATTCAAAGATTTTTTTTTTTTTAAACCAAGCGGTCATAGGCCCACTTGTTGCAGTCTCCGACGTAGCGTGCCTAGCATGACTCGACGGGCTCACCCGAACGTGAACGGGATCCATATGGTCCGTGGTCTGGGAGGAGGGGCCCGGCGTTCCCGGGGATGTGGCCGCGTTCGCCGGGGCGGCGCTCTACCAACGCAAACCGGCTCTGTCAGCCTGCTGAGGAGAGACAGATGCCGGGCTGGGCTCTGGACAAATGTATTCATCTTCTTCAGCGCAAGGAGGGCTGAGCGGGCCTGCCAGCATGGGGCTGGATGCCCCACTTAGCATCACCCTGGTAGGGGGGCGTGCAGGGGGGGGCGCGAGGTGGGGGGCCACGGGTGGGACGGGGTGTGGGGGGAGGCTAGGGAGAGCAGCAGATGTGCCCCCCCCCCCCACCACACACACACACACACACACACACACACTTGCTAAATAATAATAATGTACGCTCCAGATAGCATCCTTTCATCTGGATCACGGTTACAGGTACCAGTCAGCCTCAGGGGAGGAGGGGATAGAGGGATAGAGACAGAGCGATAGATAAAGAGACAGAGACATACAGAGAAAGAAAAACAAGGGGGTGAGAGAGAGAACGAGAGAGTGAGAGAGAGAGAGAGAAAGAGAGAGAGATTTGTGTCTACAGTATAAGTGCCTTAGGGGACATTGGCCAGGCTGTTCTCCAGCTGTGGTGGACTATACAGGAATCCTGACCAAAAGCCTGCTACACACACTGTGATAACAACACACACACACACACACACACACACACACACACACACACACACACACACACACACACACACACGCGAATAAACACGCAGAGATCCATGTGCAAACACATGTAATCTGGACAGAGAATAGATTCCAGCCGGGCTTGACGCACATTCCCTTCGAAGGTAATTGGAGTTGAAGTAAAGCAGACAGGAGGAGGGGGAGAGGAGAAGGAAGAGAGTCAGAGCCAGACATCGGCTCCGAGTTTGGAACATCGGCACGGTGGAGCCCAAAGACTTTCCAGAGTGCTGGCGTCTCCTCTCACCCCAAAAGGCATGCCAACACACACAAACACACACACACACGCACACACACAGACACACACACGCACATATGTACGCAAGCACAAACACACACACACAGACACACACGCCTCTCTGCTCTCAACACACAGATGGAAAAATCTGGTAGCCTTCAAAGATATGATACAGACAGACAGCAGAGCAAACATGCCAAAGACGACAAAGGAAAACCACACGAAGCATTAGCATATTTGACTTGGAATCCAACGTAATCCAACGAAAAAACATCTAAACACGCACACACACACGCGCACACACACACACACACACACACACAAACACACAGACACACACATACACACACACACATAAAGAGCACAGAAGAACACAAATAGCACAGGAACAACACACACACACACACACACACACACACACACACACACAGGCCTTCGCATGCCCACGCTGTGTGAACAGGAGTCAGCGAGTGTGAAATGGATGCGGCTCCGGGCCCCGGTGCCACCAGTGCTAGCCAGCTGGCTCCCGTCCCGCCCCGCCCCGCCTGCCCGGCCCCTCCACCAGCCTCCCTGAGCCCCCCGCGCTTTGATATCGGCCAGCCTCTGGCTACCCAGACATCTGGAAGTTATTATTCAACAGAGCGCCGCCACAAAACGCCATTTCCATAATGAAACATCACATTTGTGTTGCTGCGCCCCCCCCCCCATTCCCATTCCCCGTCTCTGTCTCTGTCTTTCCCTCTGATTTATCTCTGTCTTTCTCTTTATTTGTCTCTATAACAGATGAGCCCTGCAATCGTTTCATGTGATCGTCCGCTCCCTGTGAGTTCCATGCTATTGGTCAGATACAGTGATGCATTGTTTACTATTTGTTTACTTCCTGTGCTTAATTCACTATTTGTTGACTTCCTGTGATCTATTCACTATTTATTGACTTCCTGTGATCTATTCACTATTTGCTGACAATATGTTATGGGTTAATTACATGTCAGTGTCATGTCATCTATACTTTCCAGCACATAAATGCAGGTGATGTGCTGGTTCGTTCCACAGCTGGTGATCCAGTGTGATCTGTGTATGTCATGGCCGTGCGGAGAGATTCATTTGGGGCTCGATCTGATGCGCGTACCAACATCCTCCATTCTCACCCCGCGAGCGTGTGTGTGTGTCTGTGTGTGTGTGTGTGTGTGCGTGTGTGTGTGTGTGTGTGTGCGTGTGTGTGTCTGTGTGTGTGTGCGTGCGTGTGGGTGAGCATGAGACCGACTAGAGTGACCCTGTGTAAGCCTAAGAGACCTGTCACATGTCGTCGTCCAGTTTGACGAGCCCTCCTGTACTTTGCTATTGCATCGCACGTCTCCAGCCGTTTTGATTTCAAACTGAAAATCAAGTTGCCAAGGGGGTGTTGCAGGGTGGGTGTGTGGGTGTTTGTGGGGTGGGTGCAGGGCGTGCGTGTGTTTATCTATCCCACCTCGTTGCCCTGCTGCAGGGGCGGCGGGGCGGCGATGGGGGCCAGCTGGATGATGGTCTCCCACACGTGCGTGCGCGGCCCGCTGGCAGTGACTTTGAACTGGACCGGCTCGTCCAGACCGCCGCCCTCCCGACGGGCAAACACGGAGCCGTCCGCCCTCACGCCGAAGCCGGGGTCGCTGCTCTGGAACGTCACCCCGTCGTTCCCCATGCAGTCGTCGAACTTCACTACAGGGAGGGACAGAGAGAGGAGAGGGAAGGAGGAGGGAGGAGAGGGCGAGAGAGAGAGAGAAAAAGAGCGAGGAGAAAAAGAGAGAGAAACAAAGATGTTAAATTAACTGAAATTGAAACAGTTTCTCCCCACTACATACACATATACGCTGTTCACACAGAGAGATATGACGCATTACACTGTGTGTGTGTGTGTGTGTGTGTGTGTGTGTGTGTGTGTGTGTGTGTGTGTGTGTGTGTGCGCGTGCGTGCTGTCAAACGACCCACATCCCAGAGCTATTACAGGTCCGCATTAACGATCGGGATTATCACGATTCAGCTTGCGTCTCTCCCCCTCTCCCGGGGGAACGCTCGCTTACATTGACGAGCATATGTGTGTGTTTGTGAGCGTGTGTCTGTGTGTCTGTAAGTGTGTGTGTGTGTGTGTGTGTGTCTGTGTGTGAGAGAGAGAGTGTGTTAGCGCATCCAGTCCCTCTAATTACAGCCGGTCATTAAACGGTGGCGGTGTAACAGCCCTATTAGGCGGGGGGCCGGGATGGAGTGGAGGAGGAAACCCCCAGTGGTTCCCCGACAGAGCGCCACCGGCAAATACCCCCCCCCCCCGCCCGCGAGCAAAGAGCGCCCCTTCGCCTCACCTCCGCACATTCACCTAGCGGAATGGGGCCGGTGAAATCCACCAAGGTACGGCCTGTCGTTTGAGACAATGTGCAGGCAAACAAAGCACCCCCTGGGGTTGGTTCAGGGCCAACACGGCGTCTCAAGCAGCTGGGATGTAGATGTGGATGTGTGTGTGATGTGTGTTTGTTCTGGAGCCGGGAATATCCGAACGGTCAACAGTCTGTGTATGTCTGTGCGCGTGTGTGTGTGCGTGCGAGCGTGTCATCTCACTCCCAGTCTAGTTTCTCTAGGATTAGACCGTCTAGACGGCACCGTAAGAACATCCAGGATCCCCGGGGCTGGAGGACTACAACTCAATCCTCCTCCCCCATGCCGCCCATCGCTTTCCTCAGGCTTTGGGTCTCCTGTTCCCCCCTGTGCCTACAGGAGGATTCAGTTCACCCCCACACCTCTCTGTTTCCTTTCTGTGTCCCCCCCCCACCCCCGCCCACCACTAATGTCCCTCAGATGAACTGAGTACTTTGACAGAGGGACTTAGTTCACCTCCACTGTGTTTTGCCCCGGTGTCTGTGTCTTTGTGTCGTGTCTGAAAAGTCTTATCGGCTCAGGGCCGAGGCGTTTTGAGAAACAAATTCCAATTTTGGCAAATGTCACGAGCACCACGCTGGCCGTCAGACGGACTGATCCAAGCGAGTAGAGTAGACGTTCGTTTTAAACTCGCTATCGCTGTGGCTCTTTATGGGGAGTGTCCGCGTGGCAGTGGAGCACTCACACCGTCAGACAGCAAAGTATTAGCAGCAAGGCGCTCTTTTTCTGTGGCTGCTCTCTCTCTCTCTCTCTCTCTCTCTCTCTCTCTCTCTCTCTCTCTCTCTCTCTCTCTCTCTCTTTTCATCACTCCTCTTTGCATTTACCTAGTGGGTTGCATGTGTGCGTGAGTGAGTGATTTTATTGAGAAAGATGCCCAGCACGAAGGCGTGTTCCACAGTGTCGGAACGATTGCATAGGCAGGCTAATGTGTAAGTGTGTGTATGCGTATGTGTGTGTGTGTGTGTGTGTGTGTGTGTGTGTGTGTGTGTGTGTGTGTGTGTGTGTGCGCGCATGTATGCGTGTGTGTCTGATTTGTAATTAATGTGGCAGAGGGCCCTGGTGTCTGGGGCATAGCTTGATCAAAGGTGTGCCAGTGAGCAGGTGTGTATAATAACCCCTGCTCCCAAGCAGATGTGTACACAAACATACACACGCAAACACACGTACACACACACACACACACACACACACACTCTTATTATCCTACATACCTCAGACAACATGACATCCTTAAGAATACTATTTCCCCTTCAAAATGAAATGACAGGCATTCCTTTTTGGAGAGAATGTTAGTTTTGACTCTTGACTAGTGACGAGCTACAGCCGCACGTTAATGAGTGACGGGTCAGGTCTCCAATAAGATTAACCCCAGGTTCAGATTGCGCAGGCCAATTAGGGATGTAGATGCCGCCCAGCTCAACCTTTAAGTTCAAAGACAAAAGTACTCACGCACACACACGCATGTACAAACATGCACACATACATACACGCACACGAACACACCATGAAGGAGATAACAAAGGGGCAGTGTCCCGACACAAACAAAACCTCTGACAGGAGCTCTGCGCTTGGAATCAACAACACAGCCCCTTGCCCCCTGTCTCCCAGTACAGAGAGCCCACCACACTAAGGCCATAGCCAGCGCTACGCTATAGTGCCCCCCCCCCCCCCCTCCCTCCTGAAGGCTGGGGAGTTGGGGGAAGGGCAGGAGAAGAAAGGAGGAAGAGGAGGAAGTGGGGGGGGGGGTCATCTTTCATTTTCCTCCCTGTCAATACTCTCATTTCCCCCAGACACAGAGCGGAGCTGGGAGGAGAGGCTGGGGCTTAAGTGGACACGCTGAGGGAGACATTTTTCCATCCTTCACTTCGCCACCTCTTTCTTCGTCTTAATTGGAGCTCTCGCTGCCCTTTTCTTTGGAGGAGCGCTGGGAGGAGGAGGAGGAGCAGGAGGACGGACGGGCGGAGTGACCTTCCTCGGGCAGCCGCTCAAAGCTCTAAGGAACGCAATTGGGAGGAAGAAAAAAAGTAGGGGGGGGGGGGGGGTACGGCAACAGGAGAGTTGAGAGGGATGGGGGGTGAGGGGACGGGGGGCAGCCAGAGGGCAAGGGAGGCCGGAGAAGATGAGAGGGCCGGAGAGTGCAGCAGCAACAATCACAGAGGGGGCCAAGGGAGACACAGGAGCGCTGAGGGGAAAATAGAGGTATTGAGTACAGCATGATTGCTGTGTTTGAAAGACACACACAGACAGGGAGAGCGAACGAGAGAGGACGAGAGGGAGAGAGGTTAACAAGAAAGAAAGAGAAGAAAGGAGAGCGAAAATAATAGAGACAGGGGAGAGGATGACAAGAGAGAGAGAGAGAAAGAAAGTGATTGAGGAGAGAAACCGAGGAAAAGAGTGATCGAGAGCTAGCGAGAGAGAGAGAGAGAGAGAGGGAGAGAGAGAGAGAGAGGGGATCCACAGTTGGACATTGGGCCCTGCCAGGGACGGAGGGGAGGGGAAACTCCCCTTTGGCTGGCTGGCATGACGTGCTGCTTGCCTGGTTCTCTGGCTGAGTGTATAGTGGACTGGCAGCACAATATACACACTCACACACACACACACACACACGCTCACACACACAAACGGGCAGCAGTTGGAATGGCCGGCGTCTTCAGATGGTCGTTTAAACAGGTTAATTGGGCTGGCCCTCCTTTGAGGGCGACGACGGGCGGACGGATGGAGCGAGGGAAGAGAGCGTGAGACAGACTCACAGGCAGAGAAGGGGTGCAGCCACGGGGGGGGGGGCGAGGGAGAGGGGGAGGACTGGCTGGCTGGAGACGGGACGGAGGGAGCTGTGGCCGTAGATCAGAGAGAGGGAGGGGGGGTCAATCTGGAACCCCTAGGCTGGACCAGACACTCTGACTAGCTGGCTGACTGACTGGACACGGAGCGGGCTCACTAACTAACTGGCTGGGTGGCTAGCTGGCTGGGAATGGGGCGTGCTGCCATTCCATGCCATTTCATGCCGTCAAAAAGAGAACAGCAAGTAGACAAGTGAGTGGCCTTGTGTTTAGGGATTGCAGACACACACACACACACACACACACACACACACACACATACACACACACACACACACACACACACACACACAACACACATTTGTAAACCAGAGGCTACTTGTAAAAAAAACTTTTTCTCACTTGCTTAGGATAAAAGCGCCGTGCTAAATAACGTAAGGTCAAACGTGGTTTTGCTGGGCCCCCCCGTTGAGCCAAAGGAGGGAGGAAGGAGGGGTGGTATCCTCTCCTTCGTTTGCTCAGAGAGCTGATCCGCCTCTTTTCTCTCTCCGGCGGAGGAAGAGAAGGCGTCAGCAGAAAGCCGACAGGCCTCACACACAGGGCGGGCCAGAGTCCATCTGAACAGGGAGCATGACTATTAACACTGCTCCAACAGAACTTGTTCAGGAGGAGGAGAGAGAAGTTAAAAAAAAAAGCATGGAGAAATACACACACACACACACACACACACACACACACTAACCAAGGACAAAACCATCGGTAAAAAGGCTGCACAGCCCTGGGAGCTTTTACTCTGTTAGACAGCTGATCGGGGAAAATTGCTAGACAGAGTTGCTGCAAATGTTTGGAATGGTGACAAAAAACCAAAGCCCTATCAAAGTCAGAACGGGTTGCGTACACTTACCAGTTTCTGTCCGTCTCTCAGTAAAAAAAGCTTTTATGCAAATGAAAAATGCTTTCATTTCCTTTTGACTCCACACCTGCAATTTAGCCATTTTAAAAGGACCGCAGTTTGGTGCATTCCTAACAATGGGAGGGAATGGCTGAGATGTAATATTTGTGGTGTATCTGATCTGAAGAGCAGCTGTTTCAGTTATTCCATTCATCTAACACAGATATGGGCACATTAAATTGAGATGAAATACCATGCATGCGTCTGTAATGGGTTTTGACAGCGTTTCTTCTCTGCTGGCTGATGCAAGCGGTATTGATGGAACGAAATGCCACGGATTTCTCCAAACAAAGGTGCGTGAGCAGAGTGTGAGAGGCCGTGTTTACTTCATATTATCTCCCGCTCCGCCTTCAACTGGCTTATTGATGTTCTGCCCTGAGCCAGCATCATGGTAAATAAATTATTATTACAGTGTACTATTAATGTTGTTGCAATACTAGCCTTCCTCATTATGTAAAAGGGCCTTCCTTTGGTTTTGGGACTGTTAATTGCATTTGTTTTCGGTCGGTCTTTAATTTGTCTCCATTCCCTGTCTGCCACTTTCCGCCATCTCTCGGAACACGACGGACCCTCAATCATTCCTTAACTTAGCGAGAGCGCTCGCGTCCGTCTCCTCTCTTCTGTCCGGCTGATCCTCTGACCGCCTATCGATCACGCTGACTATTCCTCAGAACTCCGACGTCCGTCCTCCTGCCAGCAGCCCGCTAATCCAGTGTAACATCATCTAATTTACCCCCCCACACTGGACCGCCGTGTGGCTCCCTCAGGGTAATGAATGGCTCAGTCCACCTTTGGGCCATTCATCTGTGTTATTGTAGCGGCGCACTGTTCATTAGGCGGGGAGAGGAGAGCGCGGCGTCTGGCGGTGCGTGGCGTAACGCGGCCATTGTTCATTTGTCATGGGGAGGGGCTGGTTGGAGGTGGCACCTACCGGGGTCTTTAAGAGCCACCGAGAAAACCGCCCCGTCTATCAGTCAAGGCTGAATAATTCATGGCACTTAGAGAGTCTGACCACAGACAATGGAGGAAGAGGAGGAGGAAGGGGGGTTGTACTGGGAAGTAGGGATGAAAGAGAGAGAAACTGGGATGGAAAGGATGGGTTGTGGAGAAGGTGGAGCAGGAAGGAAGTGCAGAGGAGGGGGAAAGGCAGTCAGGCAGAGTGAAGCTCCAGCCTCCAGGGAGGGCCATGCTGTCTCCTATTCAGCAGAGAGGGTGGATCTGAGACACCCTGGAGAGAACTGTGTGTGTGGGGGGGGGGGGGGTTGTGCGTGAGACGGGGCCGTCGGCCAGTGAGACACTGTGGACAGAGAGTGAGAGGGGCAGGATGAAAGAGGCCCCTGGCTACCTCGGGGCAGACAGACAGAAGGCCAGGCAGATAGACTGGCAGGCGGACGGTGGCTGGAAGACCCCTGGAGAGCGGAGGGAAAATAATGATATTTCCATGGCGATCAGCTGGGTGGACGGACAGATGGATGAAGAGAATGGCAGAGGGCAAAATGACGCAGGAGATAAAATAGCAAGCAACAGGGGAGGTGGACGACCTTTCCTCCTAGCTCCTTTGACCTTTAGCAGTAGGTCTTTCAAGAGTTGAAAGAGATCATTGACAGCCTATTGCACATCAAAAACATGGCGCACAAAGCACTCTCTTTGTAGTTGACCTCCTACTGTACGGTGTGCGTATGCTCAGTCAAGACAGAATAAAAGCAACTATGTGAACAAGGAATCTTCTTCATTGTTTTTGTATGTTTGTGCCTTTGTTCGTCCGGCCTTTCAAATTAATATTAAGACCACAGCCTAACAAATAAAGACTTGTGAAAGGGGAAACTATGAGACTTTGGGTGTTCTGATGTCCTCTCACCCTGACTGAGAGTGGGCTGAATTGATAGCCTTGGTGGTGACCTCTCGTCACCCCAGCGTGACACATCCAGTGCACTTAACCTTTTTACACCCGGGCCCGGGTCAAGATGACACTCCTCAGCAAAGCTGTGCCTTTTCATCCTGCCCTCTGTGGCGGGTGTGTGTGAGGCACCCCTCTCATTCATCACCATCGCTCATCCTCACACCACCCTGCCCTTTTTAAAGGGTCCCCCTCTTTCTCTCTCTCTCTGCATTAATGGTTTTAGACTCTGTTTCCCTCGTGTTGCTAATCTTGTTTCTAAAGGAAGTCAGTTGGGTTGCTGTTTCATTTTTATTCATGTATATCGTTTACTGTATTTTCCCCAAAAGGAAACAAACCATAACGTGACTCTGTAGTGCCGAGGGACTGTCAGTCAGTCGTCAGTGTGCTGGATGCTGTCCGTCAGAAAACAATGGCAGCCTTTCAGACGTGGACCGTAAGGCCCGGGCTTTTCACTCGTCTCAAGTCCCACTTCCCCTTCCCCGCAATCGCCGTCTCAAGCCTCAGAGTCCCCCGTGCCGCTCGCTCTCCGTCTTCCATCTGTTCTCTGTCTTTCCGTCGCCCTCACACGTCCCCCTGTTACTCCGTTCACTCCTGCCTCCCATATGCCCCCCCCCCCAGACCCCGTTGCTCCTCTCCTCCTGTGCCTTCCAATCAAGTTCAAGTGCGTCTGGCTCAACAACAAACTGCCAGAGACACCTCGAACAACAAGCGAAGAGAAGCCATGCCATTATGAGCCGACCCCGGTGATACACGTGGACACTCAAAAGTCAATAAAACAATTTCACACCATATTAGGTAACGCGAGTGAACCAACACTGCTGTTCAGAAAGACTCTTATCATGCCTCCTTCCCTCCTTCCCTCCGCCTCACTTACTTCTCCCTCCATCCATCCCCTCCAGGGGAGCAGGGTGGAGGGACTCTTTAATGAGCTGTTTGTGTACACAGCGACCAGATGCTGTCGGACAGTCATTAGCTCGCTTGACAGACAGAGACCCCACCTTCGCTACTTGTTTGCCCCCCCCCCCCTTCCTTCTCCCTGTTCCATCTCTCTTCTCTCTGTCTTGCCCCCCCCCCCCCCTCCCCTCCCCTTTGCAAGCCCCAACCGCATGGCTAGTGCCGCAGACAAAACCAGCCCTAGCAGACTGGTCCCCAGAGGGAATAGCAGGAGACTTTCACGCACCGGAGGGGAACAGAGGCTGGGGGGTTTAGGGAAGGCGAAGGGGAGGAGAGGAGGGAGTGGCGAGGTGAATGGGGTGGGAGGGGGGGGGGGGGGGGTAGAACAAGCACATCTTTTATTAATTGGAGGGACCCTTAAAAGTGATCTTTATTAATCATTCAAATATGCATTTCATAGCGCATGCTGTCACTCTGGGTTTGACATGGCTTGGTGGATTTAATGGGGGGGAGAAAGTTTTCGGCTTTTCAGCTACTGTTAGGATGTGTTTAGATATGCTTCCTTCCGAGATGAGAGATTGCAGAAACAATTTTGTTGCCGTCAGCAAAGAGAGATGCGGTTGTTTATCCGAACAAATCGGAAGGATGATCGTTCGTTCCCACTGAAACGATTTCATTCCACGCCTTCCATAATCTGCCGAAGCAAATGCATTGTGGGATTCACTCGGAGTTGGAAACGAATGGCCTCTACTTTCTCACTGTTCCAAATCAATGGCTGACATTTCCATCCATTCTGTCAGCAACTGCACAACGGAGTCAAAAGTGGGACTACAGAAATTCACCACCTCTACAGCTGACTTTATGACTTTTCTTGAACTGTATCTCAACCCCACTCCATCATTCTCTGAGGGACAGTTCTCGTGATAAAACTAACATTCAGATTTCAAATCCACAACAAAGAATATGCGATGTTCATGCAGCATGAACGAGAAAGATAATCTCTCTGAATAAAAAACACAAAAGGCCCGTTTTATCCCCCTAATGTGAACCCCAACCTGAAGTGGAGGCTAATTAAGTTCCAGCTCAATACAGGTTAGAGCCTACTCCTTTGTGAGGCAAAACGGAAACCTTGAGATGAACTGGAC
The DNA here is from genome assembly GCA_036024795.1 of Galaxias rostratus. Classification (NCBI taxonomy): domain Eukaryota; kingdom Metazoa; phylum Chordata; class Actinopteri; order Galaxiiformes; family Galaxiidae; genus Galaxias; species Galaxias rostratus. Next base: position 6,514 of record JAVQJS010057085.1, on the reverse strand, counting down.
TCCTCTGGGACTTGGCGTTCGTCTTGAGCTCGCACAGGGCCAAGAGGCTAAGCAGATTAGCCATCAGCTGGGGGTCAACCCATTCACCGATGAGTTGATGGGCCGTGACATGTTGGCAGGTAAACAAGTGATCGATGGTGACACTGAGGATTGGTTTCCCTCCATAATTCCTATTGAAGGCAGCGCTCATTGACCAGTTCTCGCCATTGTACTTTACGTTCGAGCTCAGCTCTGATTAGGGACGTCTGTAACAACCTAGGATGGCGGACCCAAATGCACGACTCAACAGGCATGAATGAAGATATTAAAATAAACCTTACTGACGTGAATCGAAACTCAAACAAAGACTCTCACTGTGGAGGAATTACAAATGCACAAAATGAGGCACTCACTTAGAAGGAAATAGTATTCAGACGGACAGGAGACAACTTGGAATTCTGGTTACAGGACTCGACTTACAAAGCAACTGAACAAGACAAACTGGCACAGAACAAAGAGAGACAAGGACTATTTATACTTGAGGTAAGGTAACACAGGTGAGACCAATCACAACGGAAGAATCACATCAAGGGGTCTGAAACGCGAGGGAAAGGTGAGTGCCAGTCAAACAGGAAGTGCAAGACGAGACATGAGTGACTTAAAGCGTAACAAAAAACACTGAACATAACATTAACAGAGCTGGCGGGACAGAGCAACCTCTAGGTCTGGAGAATAAGGTTGCAAGGATCACTTGTATGAGTCACGTGATGTTGTTCCCTAAGTTGGGTTGAGGATGTCACACCGGTGTGAGGCTGTCCTCCGGATTCTCCCATCCCTCACCGCACCTTTTACACTCAAAACCGAGATGAGGATTTCCACGATCAATTCAACACTCCTACGTTAGCTTCTCAGACCGTAACTTTTCAAAGAGATATCTTCCTCTGCGGAGAAAATAAATGCTTCCGCCGATTTCTTCCTGATGAGACGCCCTTTTATCTGCCAGTGAGACCGCCCATAGTGGCTGACTCTGAAGCCTCTGCTCCCCCCACAGAGACGTGCTACTCTTTTATCCTCAGAGAGTGAAGGGGAACACACAGACTCCAACTGCCTGGCAACTCTTTCCTAGGTAGGCCGCGCACACGCCAAACCTGCTCTCACACAAGCAAACCAAAAGAACAGCCCACACTTCACACACTGTACAGACTTTGCCCACACAGTGTAAATATGTATTTGCTTATTTTTAATGTATTGTTTCAAACCGTGAATACATTGTGCAAAAAACGAAACCACTTGTCCACTTTAAATTAAAAAAAGCACTGAATTCTCAAATATATGAACATTGAAACAGGCAGATGAAGGTTGGAGAGGCATTGTGGATGGTGGTTGTGGTTTATATGCGTGTGAAACAAAGCATGTCTTATTATTTTATTTGGTTTCATGTAGGAAGGGAACCATATGGTGTTTTTATGATGGCTGGGAGGAACCGACACTAATAGTAACGGACCAATTAACTATCTGAGCAGTGCGTCTGTAGACACACACACATACACACACACACACACACACACACACACACACACACACACACAAACCCTTTCAAAGATCAACCTTTGTCATTGTCTGACAGGGGGAGATGCCCACAGCCCACCCCACCCCTACTTTAATAGATCAATGGTACTGTTCCTTCATATTCTCTTTGGTCAGATAATGGAGTTTAATGGGACCAGTCCCCCGGGTCTCATCCACTCTGAGATAAGGCAGGGTGGGGGTGGGGGGCTGATGTCTTTGAGAATTTCAAAAAGGAGCGCTAAAGCAATGGCCTCATCTGTGAGGTGTACCCCTCACTATAACCCTCTCTCCTCCACACACACACACCCACCATGTCCTGTCTTCTCCTGTTAAGCATATCAGTGTATGCGGTGGACATGCCGTGTCAATGTATTAATCAGAGTTGGATTACGTTAGCGGCCATCTGCAGCTGTCAGAGGGCGCGGGCCAATGGCGGTGTCAAGGCGCTGGGGGATCAATAGACACTCCCGGTCAATACACAGAGATGGGGCCCATCTTGCATTACCGGTTCCTTTAGGAAGCGGACGGGAATGTCTGTAAAAACACAGGGAATCTTTTGGCTAAGCCACATCGCCATGCCCTAGTTTCAAACATGTCCTGACATTTAGCCGAAGTTAAAATCCTGTTGGTGAAATTCTGCTGATACTGTGCGACATTCAGTGAGGGACTCCAACAGGTGCCGTGGCCATCCCTGGGTACTGGCCTTTTGTTTCAATCCCCCAATAGGAGAACACTTTGTAATGTCTGCCTCGATGGGAGCCGGGAGAACAATGTTCTTCAGACGGCATTGTGTCTGAAATCTCAAAGCGTGGCTCGAAAGAATGAAGCAGGGTATTAAAGATGCAGACACACACTTCGAGGACCTCGCCGTTTTTTCCGAAACTTTCGAGGAACAATGCCGACTGATTTTCCTTTCCTTGCCTTCCGTGTGGTCAGCCGCCAAAGATAATTAGCAGAAAGTTTCGCCCAGAGTTCACGCGAGTTCACAGGGTAGGACTTTTCTCTGCCCTTCATCGCCGCGAGATGCTGTGATAAATATGTAAGCTCTCTGGAAATTGCTTTTCTGGCGTTCATAGACTTTTGGGGTGTTTTCGTTTAATGCGATATGTGTTTTCACGGTGGCGTGCGTCAGTGTAAAAGCAGAGCACAGCAAATGCATGTGTATTCAGGCTGCGCGTGTTGACAGGGAGCTCTGTCGGCATGCGAGCACAGGTTTGTGTGCATGCGCCTGTGTGGGTGCGTGTGTGTGCATAAGCGGGTGCATGTGTGCATGTGCATGCGTGCCCCCCCCCCCCCCCCCACCATTCCCCCGCCCCCTGCCAAACAAGTGCCAAGTTGAGGTGCTGTTATTTGCCGTTCTGCCTTGCTAAGCCCAGGTGTGTGCTGACTCGATAACACCCATCACGCCGCCCCCCGCCCCCTCTCCCCAGTGTGTACCACCATATGCCTCGCAGGCAGACGGATGGCACCGTGTGGCACCGCCAGCACCCCACCAGTCCACCCAGTCTCTCTCTCTCGCCGTGGGGGATTCTGTTGTTTTGCTGCTGGACTCAACTGCTTGAGTGGTGTGTGGAGAGGGAGACGTCGAGGGAGGGGAGCTTGGTGGAGCTGGGGGGGGGGGGTTACAGCTGTTCATTACCAGAGGAACGCACACACACACACGCACACACATGATGTCCACATATGAAATGAGGTTCCGTGTCATTGAACCAGATTTCAGTCTAATTGTCAGGGCACAATGTTTAGCATATGACGACCCGGACTGCACCATCCTTTTGCATTTTTACTGAAAACGATAGCCTATTAGGAGTTCCCTGTGCTCTCACCGTCACTCCGTTCCCCCTCTTTGTCCTGTCCTTTCCTCACTCTACCTCTCTTTCTCTTTCTCTTTTTCTTTCACTCTGTTTCTAGCTCTCATTCCCCTGCAGCCTTGTCTGTGTCACCTGTGTCTGTGTCACTCCACACCTGACAGATGTGGAGCAGACATCAACAGTTTTGCATATCTTATCCAGACACCAGACTCCGATGGAGGGGTAGGAGTGGCGGGTTGTGGCGGGTAGTGAGCAGATGATGCCAAGCCAGAGAGCAGCCACCCTGGGGCTTCGGAGACCTGAAGCCACCCTCCCTTCTCTGGCCTAGCAGGGTGTGCTTGCCTGCAGGTGGGAGTGAGTGGCATCGCCAAGTTGACGCAAGAAACATTCCCCGGAGGAGAGAGATGTTGAGGAGTTGCAGAAACTGCTCGTCTAAATGCTAATTGGTTGTTACTCATCGAATGGAATTGAGGAAAGAGAGAGAAGAGAGAGAAGTAGAGAGAGAGAGAGAGAGAGAGAGAGAGAGGTAGAGAGCGAGAGAGAGAGAGAGAGAGAGAGAGAACAGAAGGTAAAGTGGGCGTTTAAATGTTGGAAACCCAACTTCAAACACAGAATTTTGAAAAACAATAAAAGTAGTTTCAAAGTGAGTTAACTAAGACGCTGACTGACTGTCTACTCTTCCCAGCAAGGGAAGAGGGTATAAAGGTTGGGGGAAACAACGATAGAGATGGGCGGATGCTGGCTGGGTCGAGTTTCACGTACCAACAACACTCTCCTGCTGGGTTTGGATTATAGTCACACTGATATCACTGGTGGTGGTGTGTGTGTTTTTCTATGCGCGTGTGTGTATGGGGGTGGGGGGGTGGTATGCAGATCAGTGGGCTTATTTTTCATTCCTGCATACGTTTGAAATGCGAGGGTGTGTTGAAGTGTGTGTGTTTGTGCAAGCAATACCAAGTGGCCGCATACACGCATACATGACAGATACACTGCACATTGAACCAGACCAAACAATCTCCCGCCTCTATACACCTACCCCAACTCCACCATATTGCTTGTATTTCATAATTCAGCACTGCTGCAGTCTCCAGCAGAATATTTTACTCTTTCCTTATACAAGCCCAATTTCTCTGCCTCGGCTCCGTCCCGCGGTGAAAATGACATGTTGTTCTTTTTCCCAATCTCACAGGCCGGGCTGCTCCTCTGTAATGGAAATCATGCGCAGGATCGCTCTGAGACCTGTGGTGGGAATCGAGGGACAGCATGCTTGTGAAAACCAGCCAGGCCAGACCAGTATCTCATCCAGGGTTTGTTTCTCTCCCTCTCTGTGTCTGTCTCTCTCCTTGGTCCGTTTGCTCCGTGGTGGGAGTGTGCGTGCCGCTTGGATGAGTGGGTCACGTCAGGGTCCGGGAGATGGCCCAGTGACTTGCTGCTGAGCTTGATCTCGAGATCAGGAATCGGACGCCTCGTGTCGGCCCCACTCAGGTGTTGACTCACCACACCGCTGCCAAATAGCCGCAGACTGAGCCGTTTGCATCAGACATGTAATGGCCTGGGTTTGTAGGCGGTATTCTCTGGTGGTTTCTGTTCACTGGAATGGGATTGTTTGGCATGCACAGGGGCTGGGTGAAGCACGTCCTTCTTGATAAGCCTTCTTAAGACTGTTTGTATCTGGATTCTCTGGATTAATACATTGCAGCAGGTCAAACCAAACCAGACGAAACCAAATCAGACAAGAGCAGAGTAAACTCTGAAACAGGCCCTTCCATCTAAGGGTCTCCTGACCTGGGCTCGTCACAGTGACTTATAGTTCTGTGCGTGACAGTGTGGCCCTGGGGTCCGGATAGCTCTCGGGTTTCTCCCCGGGCTTTTAGACATCATTAGGAATCACACGTATTGATCCCTCCAGGCCCGGCAACAGATGGAGGCCGCCCTGCAGGGAGAGCGGGGTCCAGGGCCTGGACTAGGGCTGGTGGCCTGGTCCGGCTGGCCGTCTGTCAGCGCTCCCTGGTCCACGGCTGATCTACAGCAGGGCTCTGAGTGATGGCAGCACTATGCTGATCAATAGGGGGTCGGTGGAGATGCACTCAGAGCCCGGCTTCCCTACGCCCATGTAACAGAGAGAGATAAACGTCTCAAGATGACAATGGGTATCGAAATATGGCCAACTGAGGTCGGTCGGTCGGTCACGCTTGTTTGTGGTGGCGGAGACTTTCAAAAGTAGTTTGTTCAGGTGTGTTGTGAAGATAAATTATTTGAAATTTGAAATGTGCGTCAAATAATTAGAATTCTGTAATAACAAGATTCGCCAAGCAAACAAGCCCCTGCCATGTCCACTGAGACACAGGCGTAGAGGGTGCAATGTTGGCAGACAGCTGGGCTGTTAGCAGAGAACATGTTGGATTCCAAAAAGAGTCAAACAAAAGCACAGTGAAGGTAGGAACGTCAGTGACAGTACAAAAGTATACAAGCTAGTACCCTCAGGAACCTGTTTGGCTGCCTGCAATCCTATTTTTTAGCTACGTGCCATTTTATAACACAGAGGATGAGAGAGAGAGGGTTCTCACCTCTCAATGAAAAATATTTTCCAATTAACCAGACACGGTGATGGGCTGAACTTGCCTTACCAGCTCAATGAAAAAGCACTCGCTCAACAATGTCCATGTGTGCTTTGCGTGGACAGCCAGGTCTCCATCCCATCCCTGTAGCCATGGTGATTTGTCACAGCTGCGGGAGAAAGTCTTCAGGCATTCAGGAACATTGTTGCCTTTCTGATATCACCAAGAGTCACACTCTCCCAGTGCCCAGTTTGCCATGCTGAAGCCTGATTGATAAAAAATTGAAATTTGAAGTTCAATGTTTAGTTTGTGTTCTGCTTTGCCAATGAATATACATTGAATTCCACAAATGTTAAGCACTTTAGCATGCTGTCATAGTCAGGCTGCTATTTCATTAAGAACTGCTTCAATTAATTTACCCTCAAGATACATTAGTCTTCATATGAGTCACTGTATCAGGTCGCATCCCCCAACCCTCCACCCTAACCAGACCCCAATCCTATACACACGAGCACACACACACACACACACACACACACACACACACACACACACACACACACACACACACACACACACACACACACACACACACAC
>JAVQJS010057075.1:0-12381 GCA_036024795.1 Galaxias rostratus | reverse complement strand
GTTTCCTCCCACATTCCAAAAACACGCAGGTAAATTGGTGATTCTAAATTGTCCGTAGGTGTGAATGTGTGTGTGAGAGATTGTATGTCTATGTGTTAGCCCTGCGATGGACTGGCGATCTGTCCATGGTGTACCCTGCCTCTCGCCCAAAGTCAACTGGGATAGGCTCCAGCTCCCCGTGACCCTGCATAGGATAAGCGGTTCTGATAATGGATGGATGGATACCTAGATTCAAAATAAATACAGCATTCAAAATGAATGTCTGCATTGATTTTGCAGCTCTAGAAATATAATGTGAGGTCACAGGCATAATCCAAACCTTTGTGGATATTTGCTTACTCTGATTGGGTAGAATTACAAGTGTGCGAGATTGATATGAATATTCGTCATACTAATTTAATTAAAACAGTAGCATGGTACCTCTGACTGGCTTAGCCAGCAGGAAAAACAATAACAGCAATATAGAGCAACAGCTTTGAAATGGTGTGCTAATGCCAAGCTGTTTGTAACATATGGAATTTCTCAACAAACTAATGTCCATCTATAACTGCTTTTATAAGAAAATATACCACCACATATTTGGTTAATCATAACCTTTCCATTATGTAACTTCATTTTCATTGTTTACAGTTTGGATTTAGTTAGTACCTTGCTCGTGTGACAACATGAATGTAATGCGTGTTAATTTTATTTGAACAATTTGTTGAATGGATTTGGGAGACATGTCATTGAGGTTATCAGTGGTCCCCCTCCCAGATGTTTTGTTAATTTGAGCCCATCATATCTCCAGAAGAGGCGGCCGGTGGCGCAGTGGTTAGTGCTGTTGCCTCACAGTAAGAAGGTCCTGCGTTCGATTCCTGCCTGAGGGACTTTCTGTGTGGAGTTTGCATGTTTTCTCCGGGTACTCCGGTTTCCTCCCACAGTCCAAAAATGTGCAGGTTCATTGGTGACTCTAAATTGTCCATAGGTGTGAGTGGTTGTGTGTCTATGTGTTAGCCCTGCAATGGATTGCCGATCTGTCCAGGGTGTATCCCGCCTCTCGCCTGAAGTCAGCTGGGATAGGCTCCAGCCCCCCCGCAACCCTGCATAGGATAAGTGGTTCTGATAATGAATGGATATCTCCAGAAGGATTAATGGTGAACAATAGCACCTGCAACTATATCCCCTCTCAGCATGGCCAGATGTGTGTGTGTAATTTAAGATGTAATATAGCATATTGCTATCCTTATTCCTGTAAAATGTTTTATAATTTATTGATCTGCCTACATTTATTGCAATACACATTTGAAAGGTTATTTGAGTGGTGGTTTTGGGTGCCTCTGTCTGCTTGTTGTAATTATTTTTCCTTAACTGGCAAAGAGGACATGCTCTGCATCGCTAACATGATCAACGACTAGACCCAAATTATGGGCATCTTTTCATGATAAAGTGATGCACTTCCCTGTGCAGTAAAGCAAATTCTCTCAGTTTTGAAAGAGATCACACCAAAGCAGACATTTTTTAAATTGTATATTGAGATTTCAAGATGACTGATCTAAAGGAAGATTTTTTCATTTTCCTGGAGAAGATACAATGTGCAAGCCGTATTTATTATACGTTATTACCAAATAGTTGCCTGGAGGCCTATAGTGGCTTTAAGCAAATATTGAAGGATTTATTTAGGCTCCAACATGCAAATTAGGGGGTTGTTATCACTTGGGCTGGCAGTTCTGTTGCAGACAGTACTTGATTGAATAATTTCGGTCTGAGTCTCATAGAAAAGTTATGATCTCAATTGAAACACATGCATTCATCCCGCATGACATTAAAATGATGCATTTCACTTTGCTGCTGTCATGATCACTGGGAAGTCTGTGCATCACAACCACCATCTCCAATAAGCTAATAGTTTCACTGTATCTACGTGTGAAATTTGGCAGCGATCTTACTGAAATTCGACCGTTTTTGCGATGTGACTCGTTTCCATGCGTATTAACGTCATTTACTAAATAGAAACCATATTTCAGCGGCAGCGTAGGTAGCGGTGTATTTCACTCTTTGCGAGTGCGTTATTAATTATGCGTCTTATTATTGCCTTTTTTCACAGGTTTAGTATCAACAAAACGCACCCAATCTTTTTTTCTGAATTCCGCCCCTAAACATTGTATGGGAACCCAAATCATTTCCCTTTTGACATCATGACGCTTCCCCCTAACCCGGATTTTTACCGGAAGCGACAGTGGAATGCAGCCTTAACCCGAGCTAGCAAGCCTCTGATTAAACTGAAGAGTATTTTTACCACAGTGCTAGGTGCGTGATTATACTTACTAAGTTAATATATATTTGTAATTGGTTTTCTACTTTAATACCGCTTGTTTAACTGGACAGAGCTATATCGCCGCGTAATGGTAGTGTGACTACTGAGATTGTGTTATTTTTCTTAGCAAGATTTCCAGTCTTGTTTTGCAGTGAAATAATCAAAATGTGCACCTCAGTTTAAGAAACTTGGGTATCAAACTATAAGTCAGCGGGTGTTAATTTGTTTTTAATTGGCTGTATTCAGGACTCGGCCTGATGTTATTTCTTGGCTGCTGGAGTACAGCTTACTGTGCATGAGTCCGTTTCCTCTTGGTTGGACGAGTTTTTCCCCATCCCCATAGCGGACACATAAGATCTGCGATGAACACGAACAAGGCAGCACCCCACGTTTCCGACAGCTCGTACAAAAGTGAGTTCATGATAATTTGAAGGATTAATGGATTCTTCTATTGCTTTATTTATTTATTTTACAAAATGTAAATTATGTGATAAAATATTGGTTTGTAATGTTGACACAGTGACTGAAGATGATGTCAAGAGATTGATTGAATTTCGGGCATCCAATGAAGCTTTGTTTACAGGAAAGAGAAATTCAGCCAAAATCGCTTGGAAGTATGTTTTTAAATCATTCTCTTTAAAGTTATATTATTACTATATGAGCATTTTAGTGATTACCTTGTACAACTTTCTTTCTCATCTGGCAGTACCATTTTGAAGGGACTGGGTCTGCAAACCAAGTTGACAGCTGATCAGATTGCCAAGAAATGGGACAATCTACGGACAAAATATAAGGTGACTGGCTGTCTTGTTTGGGCTTTGATGTTTTTTCAATGTAGAGTCAAGTGCAATTAACCCTGTCTTATGACTAAAGTAAATGCTAAGTGGTCGTTGCATTTCCACATTGTAGGATTTAAAGCACCCATATCAAGGACAGGAAACTGTTGGGGCAAGTATTGAGTCCTGGCCCTGGTTTCACATAATGGACGACGCCGTGGAAGGACGTCTTTTCAACAGCAACCTGATCCTTGCACCTGAATCTGTTGGTGACCCCAATCCAGATGTCTCGTCGCACAATCAAAGGGGACATAGTAACGACAACACAGAAAATACTGACATACTAGAATTCCTGATCAAGACCGAGATGGAGGATAGCGTGGGAGCAGACGCCGGGGGTGAGAACGGGACCCTTTGCACTGATACTACTCGTACTGAAGGCACCCCCATGGGTTGGCGAAGAATGTCTGAATGTACCTACAAGAGTAAGTCATGCTGATTATTCTATCAAATCAAGCGTCAACCAAATGGCCTTTACAGTGTTGTATGATGTGTAAATATTGTACTTGAATTACCGCACCCCTAACAATGTTAAGGAATTCTATATGAATCCGCCCTCTTTGTTGTTACAGTGGTAAGCATATTTGTTTGCCTCTTTACTGATAGTGACAGAGCTGGAGACGGAAAGAATGATAAAGTTGCGTGCAGCCAACGAATCCCTCTTCACTGGACGGAAGCATACTGCCAAGCCTGCCTGGAGGTGAGTAAGAATCTCGGATTGAGAGCTTTTCGTTTTGTTTTATAAATTGCTTCTACGAAATTCTATTTGGACTCGCATAAGAGCTCTGACCACCTTGTTTGGTCTGTAAATATCGGAGTACATTTACTTTTGCTTGATATTGAATCACATCCTGTGTCTTTGTAGGATTGTACTAGATAGGGAGCCCGAGCCCCACTCATACACTGTCACCTTTGGCTTTCTCACAGGGCCATTTTATTTGAGTTGGGTCTTCAAGGAAAGGTGACCACTGATCAGCTGGCAAAAAAGTGGGACAACCTGAAAAGACGATATAAGGTAATTTATGACTATTTAAAGACTCTACTGCAACAGTATGTACACAATGATGAATTGCTATTTTCTATTCTATACCTAATTTAGCCAATTGTGGTTGCTGAGGCCCCATCTCCCGCTTTTTTAGATGTATTCTTGGATTATGATGGGAGTGGGGATGGGGGCCGCGTGGCAGGAGTATATACCCACACTACACACACTTCTGCCTCGTCTTCAGGGTAGGGAACGTTGAATGGACAACCAGTGACACTAATTTAGCTATTTCAGAAAATCTCATCTTAAATACATATCTTATAATTTTTAAACTTTCAAAACCAAAAACTCTGTTCATGTCACTGGTTATAGCGCTTACGCCAACTGCATCACAGTTTACAGTTGTGAAGGACCCGGCAAAACCATTGGCTAGACTAATACTTTCGTAGAAAATAAGCATGGTAGAGAGAACCTACTCAACATTGTAAGAATATTTGTTTATGTAGAGCCCTTTCACTGCCATAGCACATGCAGCTGCTAGGTGTGTAGTAGACCTTATTGGAATTTTATCCTTATTTTAACAGTGTACAGTAACAGTCACCTGACATCTGTCATGGTTTATTACTTCCTAAGATTTACCTTACACACAGTTTAATAACCAATACTGACTGTCTTAATATATTAAAGGAGCTCAAATTTCCAGCCCGTGGCATGGAGACGAACCCAAATTCTTGGCCCTGGTTCTACCGCATGAACGATGCCATGGAGGGTGGCTTCTCCGGCTGCGCCCCGGTCCTCACTCCCATCGTGGAGGAGGGAGATGAAGAGTGTGAGCCATCACCACCGCCGCCCAGGAAGCGAGCTCGGCGGGCGCAAGAAAAAGGTGGAATGTCTGAATTCCTCACTGAGTCGGAGATGGACCTCCTTGTGGAGAATGAAGACAGAAACGGAGCGTCCCTCGGAGATTTTCATAGGATGACTGAGTTTAATTACAAGTGTATGGAGGTTTTTTGTGTAGTTTGAAAATGTGTATGTCTTGAGTTCTGATGTAGACTTTCACTGATTAGATTAATCTCAATAAAAATTTATATTACGGTCTGAGACCAGAAAACCTGATTATGTATTGCGTATTTGTTTATTTCACAGTGACAGAAGAAGACACAAGAAGACTGATAGAACTACGATCTTCAAATGAGTCCCTGTTCACTGGGAGGAGAAACACGGCTAAGCCTGCTTGGAGGTGAGTTGTCTTGTCTCGAAGGCCTAAACTAAAATATCAACATGAAATAAATGTTACTGTGCAACTATGGTCCATGTGCATTTAATATCATAACATTTCTAATAGCCTAATAGTGGTCTAATATTTTGTTTTCATGTTAGCAACCTCACAATGCAAACGCTAAAACAGCTCCATCCAACTCTTGCTTTTATCTAGAGTAATATACATGCGTTGTAATGCGTGTTATCCGCTTTACATTTTGCACCCAATGCTTACTGAAGGTATAAGTATAATATATAGACAATTGGTTCTAAAATAAAATGGGATGGGATAAGATACTAATATATTTTTCCTTGCATTGCATACACAAAAAAAACTGTTCATCACCTAAAATGCTTCTAAAGGTTATAAACTGCGTCTGTGTGAATGTCTGTGTCAATATTTAAATTCAAGAACTGTTTGACGTTAGTCATACCCAGCCATACTGAGTATATATATTAAAAGATTAAAGATAAATATTATAGGGAGCTGTATACATTAAAGACGCTCTATTTTTTTACTCCTAAGTTTTCTTTAGTACGTGATATAGCTTTTTGTGCATGCAAAAGGTCTGAAAGTTACAAAGCCCGGGAGTCCATGCCAAAAGGAGCTACTCTCTCTCTGTGTTTTCTCGACGTAGCCAAACTATCCAAACTATCCAAACTTTGCACCCTCCACTCTCACTGGCTCTGTTTAAGGGTGTGCCAAACTACCAGCTAGGTGGGTATAATGCAAATGGGTGGTTTAGTGACATAGACATAGACATAGTTACAGGTAGAAAACGCTGGACTACAAATCAGGAATTTCAGGCAGTTCATGAACTTCATTTTTATGTGAGAGAGAGAGTAGCTCCCTTTGGCATGGACTGCCAGGCTTTGTAACTTTCCAGACCTTTTACCTGCACAGAAAGCTATGTAACATACTAAAGGAAAGGGAACCCTTTGTTTAAAAAATAGGGTGCCTTTAATACATACTGCTCACTATAATCTTAAGATAGTTAAAATTGCTTTGATCAGAGTTTACCTGTAGTACTGTTTTTATAACATTTGTATAATATTAGTAATTAGTGCTTTTTTAACATGTGCCTAGATATTGAAGAAAAGTATACACTTTATTAAACAGTGGAGTGGATTGTAAAATGCTAGCAAGTATTGTGGCTGTGGTATACTATATTCTTCACATGTTACGCTTTTTTACCTTCTTTGAATATGTTTGATACTCATCATTTGTCACAATGATTATCTCAGAACTCTAAAGGCCTCGAACATTTGAACCTTTGAAAACTGTTTCTCCGATTTAAGCTATATCTAACAAATGGATGGTCAAATTATTTTTTACAAACCCTGAAGTTCTTCAGAGATTTTTATTAAGGTTATACACTTTCATCAGTTTAACTCTTGACTTATATTTTTACAGGGGCATTGTCAAGGAAATGGGCCTTGCAGGGAAGATTACCCCAGACCAGGTTGCCAAAAAGTGGGACAACCTAAAGACAAAATTTAAGGTGTGTTCTAAGCAAGAGAGAATGAGTTTTCAATTCTAATAAACAAAATGAGTAAATAGCTCAAATAGTGCTGTGCTTCATCATAGCAGTAACTTTCAAGTAAATTGGCATAAAGGTCGATTCTAGCCCTTCACTATCAACTTTATAGTTCTATCACACAATTAAAATTCTGACAAAATACGTTTTCACAATGGAATTATGCCGCATACTGCTGCTGCTACTACTACATAAAGATGAAGACAAACCCTGAATATGAAGAATTGGCACACCGTACCCGAATCCTACTAATCACCAGGAGGATAGCTCCACAGCAACATACCTGTAGTGCCCTCTACATGCCAGATGATGCCACATCTCCCACATTGTTTTATTTTAGAGGATCTTACCAAACATAGGAAAATTGAACCAGAAGGACCATTTACTTGCCATGTTCGAACTTTACGATATTTAAGGTGGTTGAGAATAGAGAAATAATTGAACCTGTTTTGTTGTTGGCCCAGGATTTGAAGTATCCACCACGAGGGATGGAGAATCAGACCAATCCAGCCTCCTGGCCTTGGTTCCAGCTGATGAATGATGCTCTGGAGGGTCGTCTTATTGGCAAGGCCCCCAAAATAAACCCTCTGTGGATGAGTGAGGAGGACAACCTTTTTGTGACTGCATCTCCTCCTACGGACAGAGACTGTGTTATGACAGAAAGGATTGGCATTCCTGATATGGATGACAACATGGGAGTAGCAGACACGGGGGGCGATGGAGCCGTGACGTACATCGATGCCAGCGGAGAGGAGTGTCCCACTCCAACAGATTACTCCTATAAGAGTATGTGAGCTGCTCTCCTGATATTGTTCTTATTACCAATGTTGAGTCGTTTCCTTAAAAGAGTGGTGGTCATAGCACATCAGGGATGGTCTGTTCGGTCATTTGAATTGACCTGTGTTGACCAGAAGTATTTGATCTTATAACAGTGACTGACCAGGACACAAGGAGATTGATCAAATTACGTGCTGCCAATGAGGTCCTCTTCACTGGAAGACGAAATGCTGCTAAAGCTGCTTGGAAGTGAGTGGGTATTATTTTAAAAAACAAACATCGGGGTTAAAAGATGCAATATTACTATCATTTAACGCCTGTTGTCCCCCCCACCCCACCCCCTCTGCAGGGCCATTCTTAAAGAGTTGGGCCTCCTAGGAAAGGTGTCGACTTACCAGATGTCTAAGAAGTGGGACAATTTGAAGAGGAGATATAAAGTAATACACTATTCTATTTAGAATAAATGATATGTGAATGATGATATGGGTTTTAGGAATCTCTAAATACATGAATAGCAGACAATAGACTTTTTCCTATGCTAAATGGGGGCATGGATTGTCTATGCAGCTGCAAACTGCTTTGTACTAATAAACAATTTGGTCATCAATAGGTTAACTAAGTGCAAATTAGTGTAATGCCACATTTTCAATGATGACTATCCCCTACTCCCTTCATTCACAGGACCTAAAGTTCCCTCCGGTAGGCATGGAGAGCATGGCGGACAATGCCGCCTCCTGGCCATGGTTCCAACTTATGAACGAAGCCATGGAGGGCCGCCTGGCAGCCAGCGCTCCTGTCCTTACTCCTATTACAGGGGAGAATGATGAGCACCCTGATCCTCCTTCCAGAGGACACCGCAGACGGATCACCCAAGATATGACGGGCACCAATGTTGCTTCAGAGTCAGAACAAGAGGCACAAACAGATCCTGCAACGGATGAGTGCCAAAGGGCCACCGCCGAGTGTGACCGTGCATTGCGGGAGGAGAGGTTGGGCAGAGAACCGGTCAATCGAGAACTGGAGAGAGAATGGGAGATGGTGGATAGAGAGAGGGCAGCAGTGGAGCGGGATCGGGCGGCTGTGCAAGCAGAGAGGCTGTGGCTGGAAAGGGAGCGTGAGGCACTGGGGAGAGACAGGGCTATGATTGAGCAGGACCGAGCAGCACTGGGTCAAGAGAGAGAGGCCTTTGAGAGTGAGAGGGCCATGCTTATGAACACTGTTACTGTGGTGCACACTGGACATATCAACTCAATGGGAATGTAGGGGAATACCTAAACATGTTCACACTTGTTCTCCGATGGAGTCTGCGTGAAAGACAGCCTTGTTAGTGACTATTAATTGTGTTAGAATCTTGTTTAGGAAAAATCATTAAAACAAATGGTTCTATTGTTGAGGTCTGTTCAAGATTGCTTTTTCATTCAAATAAGGATGTTCAAGAATCAACTTCTTCAGAATGTTTTACCCATTGTTTTGCCCCGTAGGCCTAGAAGGAACAATGATATGAAAGATTGTGATACACATACTGTATTTTGTATAAAGCTATTTACCTACAAAGATTTGAATTTGTAAATTGTGCTGTGAAAATTGACAATAGTGTAGATTTTTTCTGACAAATCAGGCACACAACGGTATCCTTATTTGTATTTGAAAGAAGACTTTGACCTATTGTCGAACCTCGGATCTAGGAGGAGCCATGCGGATTCCGTCCTGGTTGTGGAACAGTGGCCCAACTCCTTACCCTTGCGAGGATGTTTTGGGGGGTGCATGGGAGTTTACCAATCCAGTCTACATCTGTTTTGTGGAATTTGTGGAGGCTTACAATTGTGTTCCCTGGGAAGTTCATTGTTCAGTGCTACGAGACATTCGGTCCCTATATAACCCGAGTTTAAGTTGTGTTTGCATACTCTGCACAAAGTCAAATATGTTTTTCAGTGGGTGTTGAACTCCGCCAGGGCTGCCCCTTTTCACCGGTTCTGTTTGTGATTTTAATGGACAGAGTATCACGGCATTGCTGGGGGGAGGTGTCCATTTTGGGGACCTCAGAATCGCTTATCTGCTTTTTGCAGATGATGTGGTTCTGTTGGCTTCTTCAGACTGTGACCTTCAGCATGCCGTGGAGCGGATTGCAGCTGAGTGTAAAGCGGTCGGGATGAGCGTCAGCACCTTTAAGTCAGAGGCCATGGTTCCCTGCCGGAAAACGGTGGAGTTCTCTCATTGGATGGGGAGTGAGTTACTGCCCCAAGCGAGGGAGTTAAGTAGTTGATCTCATTGATTTGTACTTTTGTTGTAAGGTTTACTTGTGTATGTCATTCTGACAGCACTATCAACTCCTGTTTCCATGCGGTCTTTTGTAACTGTATTGAAAGAGTTAAAACCACCATCATCAACCATATTGATTTATGTCTGGTATAAGGCAATAAAATAAACTGCTTCTATTTAGATCCAACACAACTAGACTTAATAAACCTTTTTTAAATGGTGTCTGCTTTGTAGAGAAGGGTCATTTTGTTTTATTCTCATGGACATAGCTCAACTTCAAGTTTTGAAACTAACAGTTGTCACAATTACACAGTATTTAGCATTCCAGTTGAATGTCTTAGTTTTATAAATATTTTGAGTGCAGCTTATTTACTTTTTAAGCTGCCTATGTTTTGCATTTCCAATACATACATAAAGGAGTCGGCATTTAGCTTCTAGAACCAGTGGAAACCTAAATAGCGCAAAGATAGCCTTGTTAGGTGTTTGCCAGTTTTCCAATCATTTACTTAAATTAAACAGAATGAAAATGTTTGGGTACTCCACTTCAAAATATTGTGTTTTTTCCTCTCGTATACATATATATGACTGCTTAATAACTTTTCACTGTTTTAAGTAAGGTCAAGAGTCTGACCAAACACTTATACATCAATGGGAAATGTAGAATAATATATTGAAATGTACATGCATTGCCTGACAAGTGTGTGCATACAGTTCAATAAACATTTATTGTTTGGCTTTTTTGTTCTACAGTCTCTGAAGCTGATTGGTCTTGGGTGCAAGTAAAAAAAAAAGATCCCATCCCAAAGGTGTTTTGAATAAGCAGATCTGACCAAAGTGCAGTGCAATGCATTAAAACACAGTCTATCAAACAACTAAATGCATATATAAAACACAATAATGTACTGTGCAAAAATACCTAGCAGGGACATTGTTTTCAAGACAGTGTGGTCACACCAAAAGTTGATTTGATACAAATTTGCTTTTCACTGACTTATTACACATATATATGAGAACATTTTTAAGATTGACAGTGAGGAGCAGGTCATAATACAGTATCAATAATACTGCCTCCATGGAATTGAAATGGGTAAAGAATATATATATATATATATATATATTAGTACAGTGCACCTTTAGTACATCTTTAGACCAATATGCTGAAGGAGTAGATTGGATAAATTGTACATTAAAAAATTTTTTCGTTTCTAATTGTCTTGTAAATTTCATGCCTTTATTGTGTGTGTGTGTGTGTGTTTTAAAAAGAAAGAAAAACTGTCCTAATCATATTTGAGTTTTATGAATTGTAGTCGTTCTTTAAGAAATAATTTCAAAATAATTTAAAATAAAAGTTTTTGCACATATTTTGCAATTTTACTGTAAATTGTGATTTCTTATATTTCTTTGTAAAATCTGTAGTTTTAATACAGAAGTAATCATATTTTTTATTATTTGTAGATTTATGAATTCTCAAATGTCTAACTTAAAAAATTGTTATTCTTTATTGTACCTTTGGGCAACACAGAATGTTTTAAATCGCCATAACCTAATCATTTTAAAAGAAATATATTTCTACCAAACACAAAACTTGTAAACAAGGTTAAGGTGTAGAATTTCCCCATTCTAGAATTTCTGCATACTTTCCGGATTCACTGTACAAAGGCAGAGTGTAACATAGGGAGCATACAAAGATGTCGTGCCTATTCTAACAAAGGGGAAATGTGCCCCCTCAATTATTTGAAATCAAATCCATAAGATTATACATATTTGTCAGGGCAAAAAATTATAGGTTGTAAAATCTTAATAGCCTATCCATTTTTCCATTTATTATAGTAGGAGTTTATTTTGGCCCCCTCTTAAAATTAGGTGCATGACGTCAATACATAAAAAACAGCAAACAGCACAATGCACTACAGGATTGAGGTTAACATTTGGAGCTTAAGAAAGGTTGTCCCAGTAGTGGGATCTCCAAAGATAGGACCTCACTGCCTCAATCCCAATCCCAGATGTCCGGTTGGGTAGCACATCACACTGGCCGGTCATGAGTAACAACAATGGAAGGTGCAGAATTCCTGGGACCACTGGCTAACCAAAGGTTACGGAAAATAAATGCAATGCACATCTTTGCTTGTTTGACCAGCCAAAGCAACTGCTTTTCAAAATGAATGAGTAATGAGAATGAGTAATCCTGAAGCAGATGTGACTGATTATACTTTGAGAACTTGTTTCAAATTGTGGTGTGATCTTACTATTAATATTATGGGTCAGTTATGTGTCATTTTCTGAAATTTTGATGTTAAATGTGCTATTCATGCCTTTTACAATGTCATGTTAAAATATAGTAGTTTACCTAAAGTTAAAATTACTACATTATGCTTTTTGCACAGCTTGGTAATTTTTTCTAGCAGTAGGTTTTTTCATGGGTCAACATAT
>JAVQJS010057040.1:0-12248 GCA_036024795.1 Galaxias rostratus | reverse complement strand
CACCAACGGGGGCCATTTAGGTGTGTTTATTTTTAAATCTCAAAATGCCCCCCCCCCCCCCACCCCCTAGAAAAAAGACTCTACTCATGGTTCCAACCCCCGGAAGACTGCCTGGTGTCTGTGCCAAGTGTACACATTTAAGTGTACGCTAAATACACAATTATTCTCACATAAACTTATAATTGTTCACTGGGTCGTCTCAACTTCAAATTGCAGTGCACAAACCCCACCATGAACTAATTTGTGTTAACCACATCAGATCAGCATTCACACATGAGTTACCCGGACATGTAGCCCAGTTACAGTAAGGTCTGCTGAATTTTCTTGCATTACACTGAATTTGATATGATCTTACCCCTACTCGTAGCGAGTAAGCATACTCAGCCAGAAGAGTCGGACTGATTATCCTCCATTTGTGTTTCGTTTTCTTGAAGTGGGGGTCAGGGAAAAGGAAGAACATCTTACTGAGCTGAAACACATAGGTTCAACAAAACAATGTCACATAATTCCGTACATTAACGTAAGATTAATGTACTTATGTCAAATACCTCTTTTGCTATTACATTACTCTTAAAGCAGACCAAATATTAACATTCAATGAAGTCTTCTACTGACAATACAACATCGGTTGCGGCAATACAGGCGTCTATAAATTAAATGTATTATTATTATTATTATTTCTCAGTGGCATAAGTAAGACATTTGATAAAAGGGCAACGTGTTTCTTCATAGACCAAGTTCTGAAAAGAGTGTCCATGTAGTTAATCCAAGTAGTTAAGGAACGTAAGACTTGTGTATGGGAAATAATAGAAATGTCAGGAAATTACAGATGGTCAAGACACCTCTCAACAAGTTGTTGCTCTTACAATCCTACAAACATCTCCGCAAGAATATGTCAAAGATTCTGCTCAAGCCATTGTAACATAGCTTGACTGAAGAGATTTTGAAAGAACAATGGCTAACAAAACCGGAAATTCTGAGGTAGCACATAAGACCTAATTTGAGTTAAATTGGCAGTCAAAAAAATAAATCAAATAAAAAAAATACAATTAAACCAATAGGATTTTACAATCCATCTGGGTCGTAGCAATTTGTCACATTTTGACAGACGACCTCACTGTCTCCCAGTATAGACGTATAAAACTCAGTGGTGACCAATCCCTACCTGTCCCTTAGTGAAGAAGTTGGGCAGGTACTTCATGGCATTACTGCGGAGGCATGCAATATTTTGGTAGCTGCCCGGTTCTGCTGCACGCAAGGAACGGATGCGGTCCTGCACGTAATCTGACACTTTAACACGGATCTCCAGGCCAAGTATTAGTTGGTTGGGGAAAAGTGTTGATAATTCCACTGCAAGAAATACGTAAAAAAAAAGGGGGCATTAGAGAAAGAAAAGACAAAAGAATGTTTACAGTGAAAAAGAACGTATTATAATACTAAATTATTAGATTGGGTTAATATGGGTCAGGGCTTTAGTGCGCACATTAAAATAAATGGAGTGTATATGACTATACAAGTTCAATCATGTATAACAATTCAAAGTTGTTCGATTGTTTATTATTAGAGGGACTAGGCACATAAATGAACCTCACTCCTTCACATTGTAATTTTTGGTTTCTTCTTCTTTTGCTAAAAGATGAGATAACTGATGTTGATTGATTTATTTGTTCTGCACAGCGCATTGTCTTGCTAGTTACATTTAGTAACGATGGCATCTACTGAAGCATTGAATATTCAATTAGACCACCCAACACTCCATTGACCTTGAGAAATTGGGAGTTATCCACATCCCTAAGTATTGAAGTCATGTTTGAGATTAAAATAATCTACTTCTTAATCATATTACCTAATCCAAACATCAAAAAAGCCGAGAAAAATATGGAATTGTTTCAGAAAGAAAAAAAACAACCGTGTTTTAGATTCCAATAGCTTGGCATACTTTACATAGATTATAGATTTGAAAATGTATCACCATTAATTTGATTATGACTTTAATTTGGAAAACATAACTACATCAATTCAGAATTTAGAATACAATATCCTTAAGATTTACGTCGGAACAGTTGTGAATTAACTTAAATTGATAAATATTTGGAAATATGAACCTACCTAAAAGCCCTCCATAACCACAGCCAATGTCAGCGAACTCCACTTGAGCGGTTTGTCTTTCTGACTGGTTCATGAAAAACTCTGGGTACAGCTGTGACCAGTCCATACTCTTGGGACAAACGGGACTGAAAAAATTGTTGAGATTGTGTATTAAAAACACACATCAAGAACAGATGGATGATCCCAACATTTTCATGTACTTGCAAGTTTGAAGAAAAATGTTTTATTGTAAACTAGAGTACGCCCCAAAAATCGGTCTGGCACTATTATAAACTAAAGCCTACTTTAAACATAACGGCTAAACCAATTCCATAAATAAATGCAGGAATCATCATTTACCTTATTAATCATTGGTGCAAAAGAAACATTTCAGAAAGCTACATAACACAGATGACAAAGAAACCATATTTATATTTGAATTCACGTAAAACAGTGAACAGTTTGCAGTATTTCTGGGATACTATGGCAAAAGTACTATGGACCGATCTTGCAGCCTTATAACCGCTCTATAGTAGGCCTTCTAGATATATTTAAATGTTAATCGTATTTAAGTTTCACATTTGCAACCCTTCACAGCTGTGAATATTTCACAGACAACATTTTCTTGTGAGAAGCAACTGTAAATCTCTGGATAACATAGCCATTTAACTTGCATTTTCGTATGAATGTTGACCAGTCTATGTAACATAGTCAAATTGATAACTGAGGTCGCCATCACCTAACAAAAGTTAAAATATCGACAGTGCAGAACTATAGCTTTGGACACAGATTTTTTTTTTAGAAGTACAGCGACCGCTAGCGAGAGTTTCTGATTCTGCAAGGCTTCAACCGGAATGCAATATTTCATCAACATTTCTTCCATTTGTGTGGTAGCTATTCGTCTTTTTGACTTACTATTCAAAGGTATGGTCTGCCATGGGATTGGAATGGGCTCGCTGCCTGTAATAGCGTTTCTGAGGCATCGATACACTCATTTTGAAGACAAAAGATTCACGTTAGTCCGAGGAAACAACTGATTTCAAATGTTCCTCAAGTGTAACATTTGTTCCACTGCTGCATCAACTACGCTTTGATATTCGTGGTCCTCAGTTGAGTGCCGATCTGGTACAACTTTATCAGTCTCTAGAATAATATATTCTAATATCGCTATGACATTGTATTCTAACTAAAGTTTGTCAGGTCCACATCGCGTTTAATGCCACGCTTTCCTACAGAGTCGCCTTGGTTTTACGTCACAGAGTGAGCCTCATTGAGTTCAATAATTTTTGAAGCCACAGGGAGAAAACCTGAGCTGTTTGGATCTTGTGTGGGGCGATACATTTCTTCTATCGTTGTGATGTATTAAAGCTGCGATCTAACTGCAGTAACAATTTCCCTCATTCACTTATCCTCAGTCTTAGTATGACGTAACAGCATACGTCGCGCAGAGGCCGCTTGGAGAACGAGCGGAGAGTCAGCGGGGGATTTAAATCGGAACAAGCCTGCCCTTGTACACTTTCAACCAAACTCTCTGATCAACTGAAATTCCTGTACACTCGTTTAAACGAGGCTTGTTCAATCTGCTGTGTAAATTTCTAATTAATTGGAATCAATGCTTTTCTATTTTGGTGATATGCATCATGATCATTCATTTTTTATTCTTTCATTGCTAGATCAACGATACCCTCTTCTATTTATGAATATTCTCCTTTGGTGATAAGCATCTGGAGTATTACGTGCATTATGGCACCTAATGCACAACAACAATGCATTGTGGGTAATAGACACCTCTGGAGTGACCATCGATCTCTCGCTCCCTCAGTCCTCAGAGGGTCGATCTCATCAAGTTCTCTTCAGATTTGCAGACTTATGGCATGACACTTAAGACGGCGGTGGGGAAGTCAACGAAGGCATGTTGAGCAGCAATTGAAACGCAGCTATAGTGCCTTGTAGGTTGTTTATTGTTTTTACCGTTGTAATGCTTGGTTATTCAAATAAAAATACAATCATGTATGTAACATAACGTCTTGTTGCCCCCACAGGTTGTCCTGTAACCTACACACTAAGATACCTGTGAGGTACAGAAACTTTACTGCATTCCTAAATATGTTTTAATCTGTTTCACATCATTTACCAAGAGCTAAAAGATATTTTCATAGAAAAAGTGGTTACAGACAACTCCACATCGAAAACTCTCCTACCCTCTCTGTACCTGTCACATGTTTCACTGTTTCCCGCACCCCACATTCTTCACATAAACCGTCCATGTGTTAACCTATGAGAGCCAACCCCCCAGTGCCCTAGCCTTATCCCTCTCACCATCACCTCATCTTCTCTCTTTGTTATAGCAGATTTTTTTTATTACCTCAAAATACTGCCTCCCCAACTACCGTTTTCCCATTTTGGCTGCCTCCTCTTACTCAGCCCTTCCCAAAACCTTGCTCCAACATTCTAACCTCTTATGGACCGAGGTTGACCCATCACGAAATAAATTGCAACAGATTCAAATGTAAGATTGTCCATGTGCATGGAAACGCAAAGAACTCCATCTCCCTAACCTTGCTCCAACATTCTAACCTCCTTATATCTAAGTACACATTCACCACGTTCCCTTGTAAGCGAAACCCTTGCTAATGCATCCACTACTTTAGTCCCCATCACTCCTATATGCCCATGAACCCATAAAACGCCCACGCTTTCGTACACACCCTATGTAGTAGAGTTATCATCAATTCAATTATTTAGTCTGGACGGACCACATACCCCCCATGCCGAAGCAGATGTGATATATGAACCTTATGGTACTATGAAAGAGTAATTTAGAGGATCTACAATTGATTAAAAAGGATGATCTATTGATGTAGATGATTTATAGCTGATCTATAGATGATCTATCTGGCCATAGTAGAATACAGTCTGTAAGTACATGTTCACCAATGGTAGCAGATGAACGCGCGCGCGCGCGCGCGCACACACACACACACACACTTTCTACTTGTGCTGTTTAAAGATCTCATTCTAATAAACAATTTCATAGCAAACGGTCACACATTGCAAAAGTTCTATCAACATTTCGACACTCAACAAGTGCAATCGTGCAGGCGCAATTGGTGTACCAAAGATTGAATTATCCGCATTGCACTTAAAAGCTTCGCATTAGCCAGCGCCTTGTTATCATTCCACGAAGGTCATGCCCTCCTATGGACCGAAGTTAAGCCATAACGAAATATACTGCAAGATTTTAAAATGTAAGGTTGACCATATCAATGTCATGAATTATCATATGCATGGACACGCATAAAACTCATCTCTAGATGGCCTCTTTAGACTAAGCCCCGCCTTCAAATCAATAGGCAGCCACGGAAATCCAGTTTTACCCAAACCTATTGTAGCAAAGTTCTGGTAAAAAACAATCTAGACCAAATTTCTAGGTCTAGGCCTATATTTGCCATTAATATTACCATCGCGAGCAAAGAAAGTTGAAGCCGCTCGATGTAGCAGGAATAGATCCGATATAAATCAAAAAATGTTTTGTACTAAAAGGAAATGAAGTTGGTTTGCCTGCCATAAGAAAACGTAACAAACGTGGTAAGTTTCCATAATGCTGTTTTTTTCCCGTGCAATGTTTAAAACCACTATTTTAACTATCGACTATAAGATTGTACTTTTTGATTTTAGTTTGTCACCGCAGAGCAGTTGTCGCAGGATATTATTGTAGGTTTTTATCAAACTCACATTTTACCCCAATGTTTTTGTTGCCACGTCACTAGACTAGATAAATTGCCAAGACTTTATAATCGCATGACATTTGTTTATAAACGGCCTTAGATTGTTCTTTACAAGATGCATTTAAAACAAATGTTGTGGACAAAGACCACGTGTCGGGAAAACCTTGGTTTTGTTCCGCTGCAACGTTCTCATTCTGTGGCTAATTTTCAGAGCGCCTCATTGGCCGATTCTATGTCCAGGCTTGGGTATAGGCCTTATTTCCTGTCTGCCTATTTCTATGAGCTTAAATATTAGATTAATACATCATATGCGATGTGAAAGTGCCTTTTTTCAGACACTGTTTTTGTATACGTAAAGTGGATAATTAAATGAAGAAACTCACTTTAAGAAAATACTTCTAAGTGTTAACACTCCAACATTTGTTTTCTTTGCCCACTAGGGGCTTGGCCCATGGATTTGAACCGGTCCCTCACTAGGTTAAACTATAACACTTTAGTTTAATTTTAGTGACTATACTATGACAACCAGGCTACAGGTTCACACTTTAAATCATTCTCAAAATTTCTGATTGGACTGGGATCTTGAGCAAAGGAGGATTAGGCTGTTAATGTTTAACAATTCACATTATATTTGTGTTTACACACTGAAGTACTAACCTAAAATTGAATGGACCCATGTACAATACCTTCGACCGCAGGGAAACTTCATAAAAACTCAATCATCAATAGCTGTAGGGATCAACAGCCATAGGCCTAGACCTGGATAGTAATACAGAGAGTAAAATCCAAAAGTACACTTACTTTCTCAGTCATAGCTTGTAGCCACTGGCCCCAAAAAGTTTTCATAATATGTCTGTATTTTCGTTTGAAAAAAATATAGTAACAACAAGCGTACGTTTAGTGTTCTCCTCTTGTGACTCACATCTCCTTTTCACTGTCCAAAGTTTTTTTCTTCACAGTCAATCTGTGAGCCGCCATGTTCCAGGGCAGCACCATCCAATATGAACCAGTTGCAGAGATTGGAGGGGGAGCGTATGGGACTGTATACAAGGCCCGGGACACTGAAAGTGGTCGGTTTGTGGCATTGAAGAGTGTGCGTGTCCAGACAGACCAAGATGGTCTTCCTATCTCTACAGTCAGAGAAGTTGCTCTGCTGAAAAGGCTGGAGCAGTTTGACCATCCAAATGTGGTTAAGTAAGTATTCAAATTGACATGGTTGTCTGTTATTTTAAATATCTAATGTACTTGTGGTAAACTGTTCATCCTGTTATGTAAGGGCTTACAATGACATATTTTGCCAAACTTTTCTAATTTTCCAAAAATGTGTACCCATTTAAAGCCACTCCAGGCTGAATGTGAAACCATTTCAAGGAAATTATTCCCTTTGCCCATGTTTTCAAAGGTACATTGATGTGTAAGTTTTCCCTTATTGTGAAAAAGGGTAATAGATGCTGCTATATACAGTTTTTATAAATTCCTAATGCACGTTTCACAAAAAAAGGCACATTTTCTCAAAACACTGCAACAAATGAATAAAACCACACACCCAAGCTGCCAAACACCTCACCGCATCTCGACACCTAGATGATACACCTCACCGTCATCACTGGCAATATCTCCTCTGGCTAGACACAGAGGGGAAAAAATACCTCGAGTTTTAATATCCAATCTCTCGCGATGCCTCTCCCTCTCGCTGCTTTTTTTTGGCTTCCATTGTTGTTAAAGACGCTCATCTGTGTTTTATTATAGGGTTTACACCCCGATTGATGAGGTAACAAGGGCATTTTGAATGGCAGTGTTTTGAAATGACAAACAAGTGACTTTATTTCAGATTTCTGTTTTATGTAGAGAACCATGTGCAGTATGTGGAAAAACGTCCATGCTGAATTGCATATTTGGATGTTTAGCAGAAAATGTGTTTTGAGTTTAGGAGATTTTGCCCTGCTTAGTGTCCGTTTTGATAACCGTTTTATGTGTCATTTTGGTAAGTTCACAATTGAACAAAATTGAATTGTCAAATTATTCTAGATAACTAATGTGAGCCAGCATTGCTCTTGTGAGTTGGTTCTTGGAAATGAAGAATGAATGAAAAGTTTTTAGAAAGGGTAATAAAGTTGTCTTCAAAGTATTGAAATTAGTATGATCAAAACCCTTTTCATTTTGTTAATCTCCATACTTTAAACGAATAAATAAATGAAAGCACAGACTTATTTAGACTTATCCCTTGAAATCTGGGGAAGGCCATTCTATCAACAGTTATTACATTTGTGTACATTTATGCATGTTCTTTTGAATTGCCGTTCCGCTCCAACAGCTATCGATATGTATCTTGATTTAAGAAAATAGATTTGCACTTTAGTTCTGCACCCTTCCTGTTGAATCAGCGTTGTGTAATTCCACCACACCCGAATGCAGTCAACCAACCTGGCTTGTTCTTCCTCGCAGACTGCCTGTCAATCTAGAACACACTTTGTGGATTGGTCTCCATTAATGAGTGAGGCAATTACTTTTAGGGTGCAAAAGAGATTTGGTGACACCCATATACTGTCGCCTACCCCAGAATTGATTGTTAATGAATGATCTCATTACAGATTGCCTCAAATGTAAAAATATAGTAACCGTCCTGTTTTTTGTACTCTAGGCTTATGGATGTATGTGCGACTCTGAGAACAGATCAGGAAACAAAAGTCACACTTGTGTTTGAACACGTGGATCAGGATCTCAAGACCTACCTACACAAAGCACCAGCCCCAGGACTGTCCTCTGACCATATCAAAGTAAGCGCCTCACATTTCAAGTTTCATTTAAGATCTCTCAAGATCACATGGGCTTTTTGATAATCTAGATTTACAAACTAAAACCTTGAATCAAAGCCAAAGCATATAAGTCTACCGTCAGTTGTGATTTTCTATTTATTTTAGAAAGGCTTTGCATACAATTGCCGGCCAACAAATTTATATCGCTTCTGTGTTTATAAGTGTGTCCATGTGGATTGCTACTGAGGAAGTCTTCATTGAAAATACAAAAGTAATGTGGCACTATTTGAGATGTCTTTCTATGTTTAATTGTCCAAAGTTCAATACTATGTTTCTTGACCTAGATAAAATAAAAAAAATAATGCGCTAAAATTCACGTTTGGTATGTAACACATGCCCATATTTGTTCAAAAGAATGACGTCCAATTTGAAATGCACGACTTAACTTTGTCTCTTGGTACACAGGTTTAGGGACGCCAACTAGGTCAATTGGGACTCTAAAATTTAAAAATCACTTAACTGTCTGCAAATTTTGCATTTACACTTTTATATAGTTCATTCATAAGTCTCAAGAACATTTATTCTCCCAAGTGCTCCTTACCTTGAGCAAATGAGGTTCACCCGAGGGCCATTAATACAAATCAGTGTTTAGTTTAGTTATCAAGGTTGGTAACCGTTATGGGCTGGTTATTGTTTGAGGTGTGGAGGCCGCATTCTGCTTCGTCAGTGAAGCCCACTTAACTAAAAGCATTGTTCACATTTGACAACATACAATAACATGCTAATATGAGGGGTTTAGTTTGACAAATAATTTGCCCTACAACCGTGGCCCCCTTAAACTCAGTGCCAGTGGATTAACCAAACATTTTCATTGTAAATAAAGCTAGAAACACCTTAAAAAAGGCAACATGAACCAAAAATTCCGCTTTTTATTTACGAGTCAAAAGCAGCTTTTTCTTTGTGTCCTAGGACCTGCTGCATCAGTTGCTATGCGGTTTGGCGTTCCTCCACTCAAATCGCGTGGTGCACCGGGACCTGAAGCCAGAGAACATCCTAGTGACCAGCCAGGGCCAGGTGAAGTTGGCTGACTTTGGACTGGCCAGGATCTACAGCTGTAACATGGCTCTTACTCCAGTGGTGAGATTGTAAAAAAAAAGGCTGCATATTTATACGTATTTACAATTTGTATTTCAGCGACTTCATTAAGTAGATTGAACTGGAACTGTGAGCTTCTGAAGCAAGGGTATCGGAGAATCAGGTTGTTTCTACTAGAGATACCCTTTTGCACACTACAATAATAAACCATGTTCATTTTTGCACTAACTAATATTAGCATTCTTGGATGAGTTTTCATGATCTACGCCGTAGGAGTAGATTCTACGGTATGACATCATTCATTGTCAGCTCTACAGAGACCTAGAATGAAGAGAGTTAGCTGTTTTTAAGATCCTCACGCCTAGGCTCACACGTCTAGGCTCCAACAAACATTCCACAGACAAAGTGGTATTTTGTCCATTTAAAACAATTTCTCGAACCTGTTTGGTTGATCTTGTATGTTGAATTGCGGCCACTTAATTGTCTGTATGTACCAGCAATGCATAATAATGCAACTTAACACTGCTGTGATTATTAACTTTTAAATGTTTAGTCCCATAGGCAGTGCACAGCATGTCACTCTATTCCTTGTGTTTTTGTGTGTTCTCCCCTTTTCAAACGTTTCGACTCACTCTTTGTTCATCAGGTAGTGACACTGTGGTATCGTCCGCCGGAGGTCCTGCTGCAATCCACTTATGCTACACCCGTCGACGTCTGGAGTTCTGGCTGCATCTTTGCCGAAATGTTCAGGCGCAAGTGAGTTTGAAGGGACGACGACTCAATTTGAGTTGTTCAGATTGAGTTCTGGACATCTAGCTACGTGATATGACAAACCCGTTCCTTATCTGATCACTTTCTGGGGGTTTCTCATCCTAAATTCAAAGGAGCCTGGTGCCATGACAGGGCCGGTTTCAATATTATTGCTGCCAGGCAGTGCAGTCAGTTGGAATCCCTTCCGTAGGACTAATGTGTAGGCCACACATGTGAAACTAAATTGAAATGTTTACATATACATTTTCATAACTTTAGTTGCTGTAAGATAGATAATTAATGTCTGTAAGATAGTCAATGGGCTATTCACGTACATTTTCAAATATTTTATCAGACAGTAAATCGCCAAAAAGTACTCAATGTTTTCCTGGGCCAAAAGTCCTGTCTGCCACTAAAAGAAAGGGCTTCAATATTAACATATTAACTTAACTAATTTTGATTGATTATGTATTGATTAGAAAGTTGTTATGTTATCAAGTCATGTTATGACTTGTTTTACTGAAGCGAAATACTTTACCTAACGTCACACGATCAGATATAGGCCAATGACGCGCACCTACGTTTATCATGGCTTGTGTGCTCAATTGTAAGTGATGTAAAGTAGTATAGTAAAGTTTTTATGAAATTAATGTGTCAATCAAACCATCTAACTGCACCAATGATGTGATCCAAATAAAAAGTGGCACAACAAAAGATTGCTTGGTTAAAAAAAAACAAAAAACGGTGCACGTCATAATATGGGGCCAATATTAAACTGTTTATTCTTTCAGACCTTTATTCTGCGGGGAATCAGAAGTGGACCAACTGGGAAAGATTTTGGAGTGAGTTTCTCATAACCTAGTTTAATACTACCTTCAGTTTAAATTCCTTGGGATTCGAACGCGGGGTCTTGAGGTCTTAGCTGACAGGGAGTGTGTGTGTGTGCGTGCGCTTGGTTCTAGAGTTGTTGGACTGCCAACAGAGGAAGAGTGGCCCGCTGATGTTACGCTCTCACGGCAGAACTTCAGCCCGTTAACCCCCCGCCCAATCAGCGACTACGTTCCAGACATAAGCGAGTTGGGGGCACAACTGTTACTGGTAAAAATAAATAAACAAAAATAGTTTTCCATATGTGCATTGGAAGCTGCAATCAAGATGTTTTATAGATCTACTGAGCAAAACGATTGGCCTTTTTACACAGATTTCAAAATCCCATGCTCTGTCGTCGTACTTTGACAGGGGCGGGAAATTCAGTCTTCCCACATCCCACCACTTAAAGTAAACTTCATGTCAGTATAGGTTTAGTTGTGGCCACACGATCCAGTTCCTAGATTGGATCGAGATAAACCTATTGAATATTGTACTGTACTATTTGTTTGTTAATAAGGTTTAGTTGCTCAGGTAGTACTAACATGCCATGGCAAGGTCTATTCCCAATCAATAGTAGGCTACCCTATCTAGTCATTTCTAATTATGTTTGGGGATGCAACAATTCTATTTGCTGTATGTCTAACCGGTATGACTGCATCTAAAACCAACATTTATTTCACAGGAAATGTTAACATTTGATCCCCTGCAAAGAATCTCTGCCCTGAACGCACTAGAACACCCGTATTTCCAGGAGGAAAAATGAAACGAATAAAAATGCAAAACATCATGAAATTCAATTAAGTTTGTGGAGAAAATTGTCCTAAACTTGAAAATATGTTATGTTGATTTTCATTCAATGCATTGAAGTAGACCATAGCTTTGTCTACTTAGGGACTTCTTTTTTAATATATCACTTGCATTCAATGAATGCCTTCACCAGAATTGTATGACTAGTGAAAAG
>JAVQJS010057021.1:0-24220 GCA_036024795.1 Galaxias rostratus | reverse complement strand
GGCCAATTTAATGGTAAACAGAGAATGTGAAGTTATTTGTATAACCAGCAATATCTTGCAGTCTGAAAAAGTATGGAATTATGATATATATAATTAGCATGAGGAAAGAAGACCTGAATTTAGTATGAAGTAAGCCATATTTCAAGTCTCTTCCAGGCTTGTAGTTATCACTGTAGCACCACAATATTTGGATATTATTGAATAAATGTTAGTAATGTAATCTTAATAAGTGTGTGAAATCTGCAGGGTGAAAGCAAGGACCTGCTGTTTATTCTCACAGCAAAGTATAATGCCTGCATCCTGGAATACAAACAGAATGGAGAGAGCATTGATATCATCACCCGTGCCCATGGAAATGTTCAGGTGGCCAGCCACAATATGACACAACAAATTATTTGCAATATTAAAAACACCAAATGTCTCATATTCGGGTTTAAAAATATCTGTTCTGTTTTGGTTATAATGTTTTGGTCATTAGTTCTTGATTTCACCTTATTTTCTGAAGGACCGTATTGGCCGCCCCTCAGAGACTGGCATCATTGGCATTGTGGACCCCGAATGTCGCATGATCGGGCTACGTCTGTACGATGGTCTGTTCAAAGTGATCCCCCTAGACAGGGAGAACCGCGAGCTCAAGGCCTTTAACATCCGACTTGAAGAGCTGCAAGTCATCGACGTACACTTCCTCTACGGCTGTCAGGCACCCACCGTTTGCTTTATCTACCAGGCATGTACCCGAGGAACACATCTCCTCTTTTCATAACAGCAGCAGCCTAAGCGGTTTTTCATATTGGAATGTCTGAAATACAAAGGAAGTGTTGTCAAGGGTCTTGCATATTTTTGTCTAAAGTTATTTCTGATTGTTGTTTACAAGTACCTTGTTCTGAGCCACAAATATAACTAAAGTAATTTTGGACTCTGTGGGATCTTTAAGAACATTTGATATGTCTGTCCTAAGGTGTCAGTTTACCTTTTGGCAGATGTCACATTGCATTATGTATTGTCCTTAATGAGGTCCTGCATTTCACTGCAAGGTAAAACTTTCTTCTGATTGTCTGCTTTAGGACCCTCAGGGACGTCACGTAAAGACTTATGAGGTGTCCTTGAGAGAGAAAGAGTTCAACAAGGGCCCATGGAAACAGGAGAATGTGGAAGCTGAGGCATCTATGGTCATACCAGGTGACTTTTGTAACGGCTCCAATCAGCACTACTTGTCTTTCTGTCCAAAGAAAACATGGTTGCTATTTAAAGAAAGTTTTCAAGACTGGGACAATGGCAGTCCCCCGGAGTGAATTCACTTTTTATATTTTTACACTGTGACATTGTATCAGTTCTGCTACCAGCAGTAAATATTATTAAGCCCTTTGTAGTGCACAAATATTTATTTTACACTTATCACCACAATATTTTACCCTCAAGCTAAGGCAGTATGCTTTACCATTTTGCCTTTTTGTGGAAACCTTATTAGCTTCTATTGGACACATGCAACTTCTTTTGGCAGAAACAAATGATAAGTACACAGGCTAACGCAAGCACTTTTAGTGGGTTGGAAATGTCAGAGCGGTTTTTCTTTTTGTAAATCTCATTAATGTTACTTTCTTTAAGCTCTCAAGAAATTGTAAATAAATTGCCTAGGAAATGGCAATTGAGAGAAAACAAAACAGAACGGAGCTCATTATATAGTGTGTATGAGTGAGCGCACCACCCATCATTTAAATGCCATCTCAGAGAAGATGCCAATTTTCAGTGCAACATTAGTATATCATTTCATGTAAGTGTGATGTAATTAGGATGAATGTGCTATGGTGCATTTAAAGGTTTCATCATCTAGCCTGCCACTGCAAGAGATTGTCTAAAGATCATCTCTTTTTGAGCGTGTCCCTTGGCAATAATCTGTTTGTATGTCCCACAATTGCTTTTTCTTATTCTTGTTGTTCGTATATTTTAATATCAAATCCCATCATTTCGTGATCTACAGTGTCAGACATTTTACACTTTGGGAACTGTTGCAGCATAGTTTGTCGCTGTCCAACTCTCACCCCCACCTTTTCATGCTAGATGTCTTATTTATTGCTTGTGTTCCGGTTTTTCAGTCCCTGAGCCATTTGGGGGTGCTATCATCATAGGACAAGAGTCTATCACTTACCATAACGGAGACAAGTACTTGGCCATTGCTCCTCCAACTATTAAGGTAATATCAATAATACATGATTGAAACCTAAATGTTTATTACAGAGAAGACCAAGAGCTTAAACGTATTTATTTTTCCAAAATGTTTTGTACTCTGTAATATTATGTTAATTGCTCCACTTTCAGTTGTTTTAATTTAAATAATTAAATTTAATTTCCTCCTGATCCCTCAATTCTTGATAATTGTATGAATATCCAGGACATTTTTATCAAAAAGTGATTTTTTTAATGTTTGGTTCAATGAGGGTGGGGGCCAAAATTATAGGTATTCAAATGTAAGATTCGTTCAAATGTTCTTCACCGTAGCAAAGTACCATTGTGTGTCACAACCGCGTGGACCCCAACGGCTCCCGCTACCTGCTCGGCGACATGGAGGGGCGTTTGTTCATGTTGCTGCTGGAGAAAGAGGAGCTGATGGACGGAGCCGTGGTGCTAAAGGACCTCAGGGTGGAGCTGCTTGGAGAGGTGTTTATCACTGTTCTCCTTCCTCCTGGTGCATCCTCTCTCATTCACTTTTTTTTGTTTCTAGTCTTTGGTTTGGGACTCTGCCTGTCTCTCACTGCTTTGTTGATAGATAGTTTCCTAAATCCCCAGCTCCCTTTATTTGTCTGTCTATTCATGGTTTAAACTTGAAAGATGTCTGGCACCCAGTTGCTTTTCATAAATTTGCTACAACACATTTTTTATTTAGACATTTTTAAGGAATACAAGCACGTGTCGTCATACTGTGAGATTTGTTTGAGAATGTATAAAATATATTTGAATGTTATTATTTATCTTATTTAGAACCATGATGATTATTTATGTGTCAGTCGATTATAAACTGATGATTAGATTTGTCCTTTTCTGGCAGACCTCCATTGCAGAATGTTTAACGTACCTGGACAATGGAGTGGTGTTTGTGGGCTCTAGACTGGGAGACTCTCAGTTGGTCAAGGTAAGAAAGGATTTTTCATTTATTCGGTTCTTAGTGTGTGGTGTGTCTTTGGCCTTTTGAGTGTATTATGTACTTTCTAAAATGTTACATGGCATTCTATAATTGAGGTCTTTTTGGGGGGAGATACAGGGCATTTGCTAAAGCAGCAATTAGAAAATTGTTCCCCTTTTGTTTCTGGCAAATGCTAAAAGCTACATTTAAATTTGTGATTGCAGCTCAATGTTGACAGTAACGACCAGGGTTCCTATGTGGCTGTGATGGAGACCTTCACTAACCTGGGGCCAATAGTGGATATGTGTGTCGTTGACCTGGAGAGACAAGGCCAGGGACAGGTGACAGCAGCAACAAAAACAACTGCACCAATGCCCAAAAACATGCATAAAACATTCTGAATTCACTTTAAATAAACGGAAGGGTCATTATATTTGAAACCCGAAGGCGCATTTTAAAACTAGCCGTTGGCGTGTATGTGTCTCCAGCCAGGAGACCATTACGCTATGCTCTGTGAAGCTGTGTTCCAGCTGAGGAGATCTAAATGTGATAAAGAGCATAAGGAGGCTTAGTGGATAACGCTTCCTCACACTGCCTGCTTGCTCGAGGCCTTTCCGTGATGAAACACAGCCGACGTGATTGAGACCTGAAAGCCCTTTTAAAGGCAGAGCAGCAGGATGTCTGTTGTTTTTGGCTCTTTCTCTCTCCATTTAAGAGAGTTTTGTCTGTCCTTTCTCCCTGCCTGCACTCTTCAGCTGGTGACATGCTCCGGAGCCTTCAAGGAGGGCTCCCTTAGGATTATCCGTAATGGCATCGGTATCCATGAGCATGCCAGCATTGACCTGCCGGGAATCAAAGGTGTGTGTTTTACCATAGCTTCTGTCTCTTTTGACACTTTCGCTTTTTTGTAGGCATTTCATATTCTCACACACCATCTCACCATCTGACATTACATTTACTGATTCATCTGTAGATTAAAATTCACTTGAATCTGTGCTGTACTCCACATCTATTTGAATAATTCTGAGATATTTGATTTCCATGTAACAATTAACTACTAAAGTAACTCTTGCCGGGCAGAATGTCAAAAAACTGGAAATCTATATTAATTACTTGCTCACATGCCCATATTCAGTTTACAGCTCTGTGTTCCTGCCAATAATCCCATAAAAATTAACTTTTTGGCTGTTTCCATACGCTTGATACTCAAAGGGCTGTTTAGCTCTGTTGCTTCTTGTTCAAGGTCTGTGATTTATTGAATAGGTCTGCCCCATTAGTCTGCCCACTGACTTCTGCCCTCAATGTCTGGATGGGAAGCAATTAGTCACTGAGCCAATCAATGTCCCAGTGAGAGAGCAGGAGGCCTTCAGATGCTGAAGCCCTCCAACTGTCAGATTCATCCTGTTCTTTTAGCTTGGTAGAGTGCGACTTTTATTTATTTATTTCCCCCCCCTCACCTCAGGTCTATGGCCCCTTCGCTCCGAGGCTGGACGAGAGACGGATGACATGCTAGTTCTGTCTTTTGTGGGACAAACAAGGTGAAATAAAGCAGCTTTGGCTACAGCGCTTGGCCTCTGAATGAGTTTTCACGTGTGCCGGACACCAGAGGTTAAATTGTCACTGAATGATCTATGTCTTTAGAGTGCTCATGTTGAGCGGGGAGGAAGTGGAGGAGACTGAGTTGCCTGGCTTTGTGGACAACCAGCAGACATTCTACTGTGGCAACGTGGCACACCAGCAGCTGATCCAGGTATGCAGCGGTCACATAAAGGGAAGTGTAGGCTCTAACCCTCCACAGATCAATTTACACGTACATGGCTCAAACAAACAAAAATTGTAAGCTGTTTGGTTGGTTCACCAACACACAACCACAATAATTCTCAACACTTTAAAATGTATTTGAGACATGTCTATTTTACCAAATTAGATTTGTTTTTCCTTTGCCTGCGCCTCTGAGCAGTTGCAAGTTATATAGAATTCCATTTAATGGTGGAATGTTAGCTTATTTCAATTTCTTGTGAATAATTGAAACGCTGACAGCTTTCCCTCAATAATGCATAAATGTTCAATCTTTCTAATACATGATTGAAGGGAGCTGCTGGTCATATGGGAACATATATCGTAATAAAATGAGGTTGACTACTCTTCAGTTAGAATAGGTTTGGTGAATGCACGTTCTACTGCAGTATTTCATTTAAATCATATTATTCCAAGTATACATTTTGAGGGGTAGTTTAAAAAAATGTGGATGTTTTTTATAGTATGTGTGCCTGTGTGCGTGTCCGTAGATCACTTCGGGCTCTGTACGTCTAGTGCTGCAGGAAAGCAAGGCTCTTGTGAGTGAGTGGAAGGAGCCCCAGGACAGGAACATCAGTGTTGCTGCATGCAACCACACTCAAGTGGTATTAGCTGTGGGTCGAGCACTCTACTACCTCCAGATCCTCTCTGGGGAGCTCAAGCAGATCAGGTGTGCATGGACACCGTAGAATATCTATACATACAGTGCCTCCAGAAAGTAGTCATTCCCCTTTGCTTTTTCCACATTTTGATACTGCCTGATCCAAATGGATTAACAAAAATAAATTTCTTAATATTCTACATACAATACCGCATAATGACAAAGTGAAAAATATTTTTATAAAAGATTTTTTTGCGAATGTATTGAACATAAAAATATTAAATCATTTACATAAGTATTCACACCCTTTGCTGTGACACTGAAAATGTGCATCCCATTTCCACTGATCATCCTTGATGTTTCTACAACTTGATTGGAGTCCACCTGTAAATTAAATTGATTGGACATCATTTGGAAAGGCACACACCTCTTTATTTAAGGTCCCACAGTTGAAAATGAATGTCAGAGCGCAAACTAAGTTGTGATGTCGGAGGAATTGTCCTGAGACTGGATTATATCGAGACACAGATCTTGGGAAGGCTACAAAACATTTCTGCAGCATCGAAGGTCTCAACCAGCACATTGGTCTCCATTGTTTACAAATAGAAGAAGTTTGGAACCACCAGGACTCTTCCTAGAGCTGGCCGCCCGGTCAAACTGAACAGTGGAGAGAGAAGGGTCAGGGTGACCAAATTCGCTGGTATGATGAAACCAAGATAGAACTCCTTGGACTGAATGGCAAGCATTGTGTCTTGAGGAAACCGGGCACTGCTCATCACCTGGCCAATACTATCCCTACAGTGAAGCATGGTGGTGGCAGCATTATGCTGCGGGGGTGTTTTTCAGCAGCAGGAACTGGGACACTAGTCAGGATTAAGGAGAAGATGAATGCAGCAATGTACAAAAGAGCTTCTTGATGAAAATTTGCTCCAGAGCTCTCTGGACCTCAGACTGGGGCGAAGGTTTACCTTCCAACAGGACAAAGACCCTAAGCACACAGCCAAGATAACAAAGGTGTGGCTTCGGAACAAGTCTGTTATTGTCCATGTGTAACCCTGCCAGAGCCCAGACTGGAACTCCTTTGGACATCTTTAGAGAGATCTGCAAATGGTTGTGCAGCGACGCTTTCCATCCAACATGATGAAGCGGCTTGAGATGACCTGCAAAGAAGAATGGGCGAAACTGCCTCAATGAAGGTGTGGCAAATGTGTAGCATTGTACTCAAGAAGACTCTGGGCTGTATTTGCTGCCAAAGGTGTTTCAACCAAAGTATTGCTTAAAGGGTGTGAATACTTATGTAGATCTGATGTTTTATTTTTAAAACATTTGTAA
Organism: Galaxias rostratus; assembly: GCA_036024795.1. Lineage (NCBI taxonomy): Eukaryota > Metazoa > Chordata > Actinopteri > Galaxiiformes > Galaxiidae > Galaxias > Galaxias rostratus. Next base: position 17,372 of record JAVQJS010057021.1, on the reverse strand, counting down.
AAAAAAAAAAATCTAAAACAATTTTTTCACTTTGTCATCATGCGTTATTAAATGTGGATTGTTGAGAAATTTATTTTATTCAATTGCATTTTGGTATCAGGCTGCAACATCATAAAACGTTGAAAAAGTGAAGGGGTATGAATACTCTCCTGATGCACTTTATGTATGCACACACCCTACTCAATATTGTCTTTAAAATCTAAAAGTGCACATTTCTATAACTATTGTGTGTTGGCTCCTTAGCACACTAGAGATGGAGCATGAAGTTGCCTGTCTGGACATCACTCCGCTGGGGGAGGGTGGCGAGTCGCCCCTTTGTGCCGTTGGTCTGTGGACTGACATTTCTGCGCGCGTGCTCAAGCTGCCCTGCTTCACCGCCCTGCACAAGGAGATGCTGGGAGGAGGTGTGACAAAAGGACATTTAGAGATCACAGCATTCAAATAACGCAGCCATGCATGCAACGAGGGAATGGCATTCTACATAAGAATGTTCCCTGTGTTTTTAATGTTTACAGAGATCATTCCCCGTTCCATCCTGATGACCACGTTTGAGGGCAGCTACTACCTGTTATGTGCCCTCGGAGATGGTGCCCTCTTCTACTTCGGCCTGGACCTACAGACAGGTAACTGGCACTTTCCCAGAAAGACAACGTTTATTTCGACCCTCATTCTGTTCCTGGCTTTATTTCATTGTCTCCGTTTTAAATGAATACGTGACGACGTTTATTTGCATACATTCCTTGTCACCAGGTGTCCTGAGTGAGCGTAAGAAGGTCACCCTGGGCACTCAGCCCACCGTGCTGAGGACGTTCCGCTCCCTCTCCACCTCCAACGTGTTTGCGTGCTCCGACAGACCCACCGTCATCTATTCCAGCAACCACAAGCTTGTCTTCTCAAACGTCAACCTGAAGGAGGTCAACTATATGTGCCCTCTGAACTCCGAGGGCTACCCCGACAGGTGAGAACCTCTTTTACAAAAATAAACGACATACTCAGACATAAAAAGGATATGTAACTGCTGCACCATTTTGGCTTTTGTGTTCATACAGCTTTATAACATTTCCTGTAAAGTGTTGTTTAGATATATATATGTATGTTTTATATATGAGGACTGATACTCAAGGTTGTTATCGTGTTTTGGGAGATGCAGTGCACGGCTCTAACATCTCTTCATTTTGTATGCTCTCTGCGGGTGTTGTGTATTGATGCGTGTACTCCTGTAGTTTGGCGCTGGCCAACAATAGCACTTTGACCATCGGCACCATTGATGAGATCCAGAAACTTCACATTCGCACGGTTCCCCTCTACGAGTCTCCCAGGTGAGGTTACTTGTTGAATTATTCCCGATTCAGCCCTGGGTTCTGTAGTTGGGGGTAAAAAAAAAATGCCTGTAGGAAAAACAAATCCTTTTCCCTTTGACTCTGTTCCTCCTATTTGCTTTTGTTCCGTGCTTTCTTTTTCCCCCCTGTCTTTTTTTTGCTATCCTTTCTCTTGTTTTCTCTTGTCGTCCCCACCTCAGGAGGATCTGCTACCAGGAGGTGTCCCAGTGTTTCGGTGTGCTATCTAGTAGGGTGGAGATGCAGGACGCCAGCGGGACCACCTCTGCAGTGCGCCCTAGCGCCAGCACTCAGGTAGCTGGGCTTCGAGACTGATCGCCGTGATTAAATATCTGCACTCTGGACCTCTTGAGGCTGCTTTATGAAGTTATTGCTCAGTGAGACATATCCATGGTTTCCTTTCCTTACTGAGCGTGTGTTTGGAAACCCCTGGCTGAGTAAAAGGGGTTAAGACTGCTTCTTAAATCTTTAATTGCATGCGTCAATGAAGACTATCTCTTTTACATTTCCCCTTTTCTTTTTTTTTCGTACTTGTTTCAAATACTCAATGGGAGCACATGTTGGCTTATGGCTTACTAACGTGCTTACTTTTTACATTTCCTTTTGCTCTACTTTTGACACGCATCAATTTTTTAGATCCTTTTTTATTGCTGTTTTGAAATCTTCTTTTAACTATTTATTTTCTTGCTGTTTGTCTGTCTCTCTCACTGTCCCCCATGGTCCTCTGTTTGCAGGCTCTCTCCAGCAGCGTGAGCTCTAGTAAGCTGTTCCCTAGTAGCACCTCCCCACACGAGACTTCCTTTGGAGAGGAGGTGGAGGTTCACAGTCTCCTGGTGGTAGACCAACACACCTTCGAAGGTGAGACTTCTGGCATTCTATGCATTTACAATTATAATTCGGCTGACGTTAAATCCCTGCAGACACTTTGTGAAGGTCGGCTAACTCGGCAGTGGTTTGGGGTTTTTCTTTGATACAATATGCAAAGCAAGCATCAAAACTTTCAGAGACATTAAACATTAAAATATTCCCTACAGTCTCGATTTTCACTGCTCTTTTCACATTTAAACAGATTTGATTTCACACCAGTCAATAGACCTTTATTGTAACCACTCTCTTTAAATCTTAACTGACGCTCTATTAATTTAAAAAGCGGCACAGAATGGAAGAGAGATATTATGGTGTGGGCATTGGTGTTGACGAAATAACTCGCACCCCCCCCCACCCATCCCCCAATGTCTGCGTGGAGAACTCCCTGGAGATGAGGGAACGTCATGGGTGGTTAACCATGGTCCCACCGAACCTAAGTGTAGCGCAGTATCAACATAGATGGGAGTGCAGTTTGATGTACGGCATTTTAAAACAACATTAGAATCTGAAATGAGCACTCTAAATGTTTCAACAAGAGAACGGATTTAGACCATCCAACACTTCAAGGTTAGGAAGGAACCAAAGTGTGTTTGGTACATATTGTAGTGCACAGTACACACATATAGGATTTATGCTACACACGTTTAAAGTGTGGTTGCACTTCAAGGTTTTCTATTTTCAATTTTGTCCCACGCCACTGGAAACAAAATAGGAATAAGAGTTCAGGATACGGTCAGACATAACTGTGCGTGAGACATTTGTGCTAAACCGTCACGACAATATTAATAAGAAGCCTGTCCATTCGAACAGTATCAACAGAAGTTAAAGTGCTGTTCTCGTGCTCTGTCCAGTTCTCCATGCCCACCAGTTCCTCCAGAGCGAGTACGCCCTCAGCATGGTGTCGTGCCGCCTTGGCAGAGATCCCGCCGTCTACTTCATCGTCGGCACCGCCATGGTCTACCCCGAGGAGGCCGAGCCCAAGCAGGGGCGCATTATCGTCTTCCAGTACACCGACGGTTGGCACTCGATCCGTCCCTACTCTACTTTCTTTTTACGCTCCGCTTTGTTCTCCTCTTCACATTTACTTCTTTCTTTTCGCTCCCTCTCTCTCTCTCTCTCCCTCCCTCGCTCGCGCTCTCTCCTCGCCTCACCTCTTTGACAATCAGCATTTATCTTTTATATTTCGCTGGTTGCCTCTCCTTCATCACTTGCTTTTAGCCTCACCCTCTGGTTCTTCCTGTCTAGTCCTATATTCAACCACTTAAGTCTCCTTTCCCTAAGCCATCCCGTCTTCCCTTGTCACAACGGATATTAGCCTCCGTGTTATCCCGCCTTTTACTCTTCTACCTTTTTTACCATGCAGGTTCACTTAATGCCAACACGCTCAGGTTCATTTCATTACAACTCTGTCACGCCTATGAAAATGTCAATGTGAGTTCTGAATGCCAATGCACAGGTAAACTGCAGACCGTAGCTGAGAAGGAGGTGAAGGGAGCAGTGTACTCCATGGTGGAATTCAATGGGAAACTGTTGGCTAGCATCAACAGCACAGTAAGTATTTTTGTTAAACTTGGATGGAAAGATGGAGTGAATTGTATTTTAAACCTACTTTCCCACCAGAACAATTGACCCCACTCATGGTAACACACCCGTTACATTACTAGTGTTCCCTCAGCTGTGTCTCACCACATGACTGTTTGATATGCAGGTGCGTCTGTATGAGTGGACTACAGAGAAGGAGCTGAGGACAGAGTGCAATCATTACAACAACATAATGGCTCTTTATCTGAAGACCAAAGGAGACTTTATCCTGGTTGGAGATCTGATGAGATCTGTACTGCTCTTGGCGTACAAACCCATGGAAGGCAACTTTGAGGAGGTGAGGGAAAATACCGTTTCAACCTTTCAACTTACTATTTGTATTTGAGGGAAGCTAAAGCCCCCCAACTTCGTCTTATAAATAATGCAGCGTTCGGCAGTGGATAACCTTTCGCCTGTGTTTTTTGCGCTGCATTTTCTGCTCCAGTCTGATAAAATATGTTTTGTTTCCTCTCAAGATTGCGCGTGACTTTAATCCCAATTGGATGAGCGCTGTGGAAATTCTGGATGACGACAACTTCCTGGGGGCAGAGAACGCCTTCAACCTCTTTGTCTGTCAGAAAGACAGGTGAGTGGAGAAGCCGTGCCGGGGTACCAGGCTCTTATGCATTTCAGAAGGTCAGTACATTATGCGTGTATGTGGTGAGGAGGGAGTTTCGTATGCGTGTTTCTGACACGTACTACACAAAGTAGGACAGTTGCCTGCTTTGCATGAAACTATGCAATTTCTGTAGTGCAATTTAATTCAGAAATATTGTTTAATGTTCCTCGCCAGCTATCTGCAGGTGAGCCCATGCCCCCTGTTTTCTACTATATTCATTATAAAAATCTGTTACTGGAAAAGCTACATCGCAATATAGCTGAGAACTGTTTTTCATGACGTTCCTACTCATTAGCCGTCATAGACCGAAATGAGACAGCCTGATGAAGAACCCTTGATTATGGTCCCTTCACTGCAATTTCTGTTTTGGTTGATTAGAATGAGGCAATGTTCTCGATGCACCTTGTTTGATTTGTAAACCGAGACATTTCCCAGCATTGCTCGCTTGTCGTCTGAATAATGAAAGGGGGAGGTATCATGTCTTGGTGTGATCGTTAGAACTACTTAACCTGAATGTGTCACATTTCCGTGTCATTCTCTGTTAACCGGCTACTCCATCTTGCCTGATGACTCCATTGAAGTGGCCTTTGTTTCACATCGTTTTCTGTGTTGCCTTTTCCCCGCTTTCTTTCACGGCCCTACCCCAGTGCTTTCCCCATGCTGTAGTTCATACCCCTTCCTTTTGCTTGACATGTGTAATAATGATCTTCCTAATACACGTAATGTTCGGTTTAAATGCCTTATAATTTAGCTCCTTAATTGTCTCAGGATAGTCCATACCCCCTCAATGTGTTCTATTTCCGTTTTTGTTCTTTTCTCTTTCTCTTTTCAGGCTTTAAACTCACCACCCACTTCTTTTTCACACCTGTAATCTAACCTTCTTTCTTACTTGTGCTCGCTTTCAACTATTCTCGCTCAAACCTCCTTTTCTCTCTCTCTCTCTCTCTCTTTGTCTCCCTCCATCACTTTGTCCATCTGTCTGTCTCGTTTGAGCCGTACACGACGGCGCGCTAACGGCTCCCCCTCTCAATGCCCCGCAGTGCGGCCACCACCGACGAGGAGCGGCAGCACCTCCAGGAGGTGGGGGTCTTCCACCTGGGGGAGTTTGTCAACGTCTTCTCCCACGGCTCGCTGGTGCTGCAGAACCTGGGAGAGAGCTCCACGCCCACTCAGGGCTCTGTGCTCTTCGGCACCGTCAACGGCATGATTGGTGAGCATACATGCGGCACGTGTCCCAGTGGAGGCATGTGTATTTACCCGGCGCAAATACAAAACGCATGAATGTATGTCGGATGACATTTTATATCGAATTCCTTTTTTATAATTTGTTTTCAATGGTAGTTAAGGGAGAACGCTCGCGTGTCGTCTTCCTATAGTTATGGTACTGGCCTTACACCAATTAGGACGAGAAAACCCATTTTTTCCTAGATTTATTTGTCACCTCCCGCAGGAAGAAACAGCACGGTTAGAATCCACGCCACATAGTTTCAGACTCAAGCCAGATCTTTGTGGTCAGTAGGGTTGGTGTGGCAGTTACAATCATGGATCATTTAGAAGTATTTTAAGTGGTTCCACAGCCAAACAATGTTTATTCACCTCTGTACCTGTAACTGTTCCAGGAGTCTATAAAAAGTTTACCTCAGGGAAGAGAACCTGCTTGCAGAATGGTGCCTCTGAGTACGCAGTTCTCTGTGGGAAAGCCGGAATGGCATATAATGAGCAATAAAAAAAAGATATGCCCCAACATTCTTGTGGCTCCAAAAGAGAAAACAAACAATTTATTTATAATTTCAGACAAAGTGCAACAGAACGTTGCAGTCAGTCAGCAATACTAAATTGCTTACATTTCCAAAAAGTTGATTTATTTTCTCAGATTTTATATTGCAGCTGAGGCAACAGTCATTGTCAAGAGTGGTGAGAGCCTACCCAATTGAAATGATTTTTAAATAGAAGGTATTTTGTTAGCTCAAAGTAGAGATTAAGTGGGGTACAATTATATAGGGAAAGACTGTCAAAATTCATTTTCTTGTCCTTTTCTTTATGCAATAGTTTTTTTCTTTGTGTTCGACAGGACTTGTAACCTCTCTGTCCGAAGGCTGGTACAGCCTACTCCTGGATTTGCAGAACCGCCTTAACAAGGTCATCAAGAGCGTTGGCAAGATCGAGCATAGCTTATATCCTTTCAGCCCATAATAACAAGTTCACCTGTGACTGGGCTTGTGGGAGTGTGCACGCTGCTCCTCATTCATGAATCTGTGTGTTGAGGTGAGGTACCACTGTGCGGTATTAAAGCTTGGGGCGCATAAGCTTGTGAAAATATGTCAATTGATGATTACTATTATAGGCCTTTACAGATAAAGGAAGGCTGGTGCAAAAAAAAAAATTAACGGATTTGCAGGAATCGCTGTGATGTGGTGAAATGCTGTTATTTCAACAAGGTTCAGCAGTGCTTTGTAGTTGTTCAGTTCTTTCAGAGTGTAGACTATTGAACCAATGGCTTGACATGCAATTCCAAGTGTGGGATGGCTTGTTAAAGGCACAAACCTTATGTTTACAAATAACTGATAAACAAGCAATGGTCAGCAACGACTCAATTGAAAGTGTGTGATATGAAAAACAGGGTTTTAATAATAATAAAAAATAAATAATAATAAAATAATGCTCAGTTTGTCACCCAAAAGGTCTTTCCCATCTCGGTAAGAGGAATGTGGCCAATGTGACCGTTACATGAGTCATTGCTATGTTAGACATAATAAGCTTGATGTTAGTGTGTTCCCCCGGTTCCTGCATTTTAGTTAGTATTGTGTATTCCCAGTGTATGTATGATATAAAGTTTGGAGGCCCCCTAATTTAGCTACACTGTGTAAGGGCTATTAGTCTTCTTTGACTCCTCGACACCTGGAGGTCTTTTCACACGGAGCGAAAGACCGAGCAGGCCACCGGCTTCATCGACGGAGACCTGATTGAGAGCTTCCTAGATCTGGGCCGAGCCAAGATGCAGGAGGTGGTCAGCAGTCTACAGGTGGGCAGAAAGAAATGCGCACACATATGCGCAAAGGTTTTTGTGGTAGCCTCCTCATCTCACGAATCTCACATGTTTTCGTTGTAAAATTGTTGTTGGTTGAGTGAGTGATTTAGCCAATCATAAGGAAAGGGATTTTGAATGTACACAAATTAAATGCCAGTTTGACGTTTTTGATCAGTTAACCTTTCCGAATTGCTCACTCACTTTTTGCTCAGTGCTTTTGTTGAGCTCGAGGCGCATCACGCAGCCTAATTTGTTGAGGTTGCTTTGCGTTTTAGATTGACGACGGCAGTGGCATGAAGCGCGAAGCCACAGTGGACGAGGTCATAAAGATTGTGGAGGAACTGACAAGGATCCACTAGCTATGCTTTGCTCCAAGGCCAGAGAGAGGCGGGAGTCTGGCCAAAATAGGGGAGGGGTTTCTACAGTTTTGTATATAATTATAAATAAACAAAAGAGTGTGCATGTTCATCCTCCAGACTTCAATGATTTGACATTTTTGCAGATTGTAGTTTTCCTGAATTTGACAAGAAACCCTGGCAATGCACCGTTCTAATGTCTGGCAAAAAGATAAGAGTAGAGCTTGGTTACTGTGTGTTTGTGTAAGCCTCCAGTTTTTTTTTCTCTGGACAGAAAATTACCCCGAGCCTTTGTGGTTACGCTAAGGGACTGGTTGTTATTGTGGTCAAGCCAAGATTCTGAAAGACTGCAACTTGTCACTGGAGGAATGTTTAAATGTTTCCAATAACTGAGAGGGAGAAGAGTTGTTTATTGAACTTGACAGATCCACTTTTCTGTAGGACTATTTTTGAAGTCTGAGGTAAACATGATGGTGCATAAGAAAGGATATGACGAAAAACAATTGATTCATAGCTATTTTGTCTTTGTGATGTTTCACCATGTTTCTTTGAATAAAGGTTGCTTTAGTACTGTGCTTCTAGATTTTGGTCCATTTATTCCCAGTGTTGTACCATGTGTTTTCTCCGCTAATCTATTGTATTTAAATGTGTTTACATTCTACAAAACATTACCTGCCAACTTCCAGCAGCTTTATGGTTCTTTAAGCTGAAGCAAAATCATTCAAAGATAGCTTGTTAAATTTAATAGGGCTAAATTTGTTTCAAAGAACTTAGCTCTTGAACAAATTGTTCCCGAAGTTATATGAGTGGAAAGTGTGATTGGAGGTTTAATTTGATATATTTTGTGCCATTATTTATTGCCACAAATTTGTCTCTCAGGCATTTTTTAAATGAACTGATTTCTTCTGCGGAGTATAAATTTGATCTAGCCTGGTGGTTAAATTAAGTGACCTTATAAACATTGTTATTCCCGGTCACTGTGGGATTCTATCTACTACACACTACACTTGATGTCTGAATTGTAGAAACTCTTTTGATACGGTAATCCCACGGGTTAAGGAAAAGGATGTGCACATCTCACACAAGTGCCATGTGTGAAATGAAAATATGATGCCAGGAGCTCTAGCCATTGAATCCTTATTACCTAGTTGAGATTGCAATTTCATTGACCAGTCATAAATCGTAAGTTGCACCACTTGGGTGTCCTTGCCCTATACGTGGTCTCAGGACTCCAGAGAGAGAAACTTGAGAGCTGTCAGCTGTGTGAGCTGGCAATATATCATAATGTCCACAGACAGCACTCCCTCCTTGCCCACAGGACCTTTTGATGGAATCAAACAGCATGGCTAATGGATTCTTTCTTGGCAGGGGCTTGTAATTTTCTGGCACATATTTTGTGAGCCATGTTCTGCAACAGCTGAGGGGGTAGTCTTGCCCTGCTTGCTGTACCATAGTTTATCTACCCAGTCTGTGGGATTGACTTGTTATGCAAATTTATTTAGATTTGATTGAAGAATACAGATATAATTATAATCAAGTATTCTAAAAGAAACATTCCTCCATTAACTATCTCTATGAATCTATATTCAGACTTTTACCATTTCAATATGAAAAAAATGTATGCAGGAGCTCCCCAACTTTTCATCTACTGCAGCACCATCCACACTTTCATTGACAAGAAAAAAATCCCCTCATCCGCAGTTTAAGCCATCCACCAAATCATATACAACTGTACAGGCAGACCTCTCCTGATAAAATTGTGATGAGATTCCTGTAACTGCTGACACAGAGAAATAGCGTTACAGACTGGTCTAAAATATGGGATGGTTCGATTCATCTAAGGGTTCTCTGCAACCAGTCACAGTGATACTTATTCTTGGAATACTTCGAAAGATTCAACAAAATACTGACTCATTATTTTTTTTGTGTCTCTCTGGCAAGCTTTAATTGTAGAACAATATATGTAAGTTTTTGCATTTGTAAACATTTACTGTATGGTAGTATTGGACTCCTGGCCATGTTATGATACTTTAAATTATATGGTGACTGCACCATAAAAAGTGTTCAAATTGAGATGCCCTACCTGACTTGAGAATATATCCTATTTTATGGCACCCAGTATAAATGAATGTCTCTGATAGAAGAACAATTTCAAACACAGTTATAGAACTTTTCAATATAAATGCCATGAAAATAGACTAAATCACTTTGAACATTTGCGAATTGTGTGGTATAATTATAATAATTCTCTCTCGTCTTCGAACAATTACTTACATCTTGCACACTGAGACTAAACATTGTAGTTTTGTCAGTTGGAAATACATGAATATGTATACCATGTTTTTTGTTTTTCCAATAAATGCAGTGGTTTCTCAAAATATAAATGATAAAATGCTGTGTTCATAATTACACCACAAAATTGGAAAATGTGGTAGGAGCAGGTAGTGTGGCTTGTTCACAATGGTCAATGCACTACCTTTGTTTATGACTTTCTCCATGAGGAGATTACAATACTTAACCTGTTTGCCTACAGCACACTGCAGGATGATACCTAAGAGAAAACTTAATATTTCCCCTACCACACTGATAGAAAGACTAGGCTGTTTGCCCTCAATTTTTACTTGATTACAACGAATCAAAATGGGGTCTAAATCTAAATTCAACATTTGTGCAACCTGTTCTAAAAGACAATGGACATATCAAGATGACGGCTAAGAGAGAGCCTTCACTGTTCTAAATGAGGACGACGCACTGTGTCTTATGGCTGCTGGTCAGTCAGATGCTACAAACTTTCAGGCCATCATTTAGGATGTTGGGTGTTTTGTGTTTGAATTTGTGTTCAAACTTATTCAATGTTATTCAGATTACCATGTGCCACAAAAACACGTGTGCTTTCTTTCTTAATACAATGTGTTTTTTTCAGATATTAGACAAATGGTTTGTGCTGAGGTAATTAGTGAGTCATTATTTAAAATGCAGGTTTTCAGTCATGCTATAACTCTCCTATTTTCACTTGAGCTTCATATTTTAGAGTAATGATCTGAGGCTTTGCAAGGAAAACTTGTTGTGTGAGGGATAAGCTCTGCTTATTAATTACTGTTTGGATATTGTTTTGAGGATTATAGTGACACAGAGTATCACTTAATAATAACTGCCTTCAAATATGTTGTGCAGTATTCTCCCCTTGTCATGTTTTCATAATTTGAGTATACCATCTCTCTATGCTGTTTTATCACCTCAGTCGCAGTGTTACGCTTCTAAAACAAGACGAATAAATGAAAAGGTGAGTGCAAGCACAGGTATGTTTTATTGATCAAATGAGGGGAGGGAGAAAGCTTGCAAACCTGGGAATGAATAATGGATTAGATGAGCGGAAAGACGATTCTCTTTTCAGTGGGTGACATAAAGCAAAAGAAAATGCTGAATGTGGTTGGGAGGTCGAAGTGGTAATTGGTAAAGTTAAAGGTAACTACATTTGCCAAGCTGATTATCTCTGAGTCATTCTCCCTGTTCAGGGTGCCTGAGTAAGTGTGTTCATTTTAGATATTGACTGATATTTGGAAGTTCATATACACAGTATTGGCATTCATTTGTAATTCTTAATAAATCCAATGTTTCCTGACTGGGATTGGGAGGAGGAGGGGAGCAAGTCTGTATGACAAGACAATAACAGCGTTTTATCCATATAATTTAATTTCATATCTGATGTACACCCAGATACAGAAACGTTGTCATAGTCATTGTAACCTAAAATCATACTGTATCTGCTAAGAAATTTTAATGCTTCAGATTAATTAATTAATTAATTTGGGATGCCCTGTTTTGCTGTTCCTGAAAACAAATCCCTTTTTACCCTACAAAAAGACTGATACTGATACTGATTTATGGTGCGCTTGTGCATACCTTCATATATTAGATACTGTAAATTTTTGCCATATCAAAAATACTTTCAAACAAGAGTATTATTTAGACGAGCCAAGACATTTAATAAACACCATTGTATGAGCCATGCACTTGCGAAACATTCCAGTTGTTAAATAAAAAAATTACACTCGGCCTGCATTCATTAGCTCCCATCTGAAAACACAATTACTAATCATAAAATGATTAAAAAATTATTTAAAATATATATAATTACATTTCAATATATTGATAACACTTTATGTAAATCGTCTACATACTAATTTGATATTTTTCAAATAAAATCCATAGAAACTGGCTCAGGTATTACATTGAGAGTGTGGAGCTTGACGATTACAAGAAAATAATGGGTTACAAGTCAGTTGGTCAGCAGCTGCTGAAAATGGTAAAGTCACTAAGTAGACAAGGATTTGAAAGAAAAAGTCTGTGTAGGGGAGGGAAGATGCTGCCTATCTCTTCACATCCTTTAAGGGCAATCAAAGCTTTTGGAGACAGGGAAGGATCATCCCTAAGCGTAAAAGGTTTCCACTTTCACTGTCTGACAGAACATTGTCATGGAAAACACCAACCCAAGAATCTGTTGGGGGGAGGAGACAAACCATAGTGACATTCACCAAGACATAAAAGGTAAGAAAGGAAATGTTAACATCCACAATGTCAGAAGATTAGAGACATGCTGAAATTTACCGCATACGCTTTTTCAGACACAAATTGATAAAGTAAGGGTTCATTAGGATGCTGGTGAGACCTGATCAGCATAGCCACAGTGGCTGTGAATGCAAATCAAGAAATACATCTTACTTGGGTGAGTGCTGTGCACAAAGCGAAGATCCACAGGGCTATCAGATTTTCATGCAGCCAATCCTTTACACGCTCATAACATGGCTGTGGGCAGAGCGTTACACAAAATATGAACACACGAAGATTAAGATCTACCACTAGAATAACATGAATACAAATCTGCAAACACTGATTCAAAACATACATTGGATAGTAAAAAGTGTTGATCGACAATGAATAAAGGGATTCGGGGAAGAATCCGGGCTCTAATTGACACATGTAATCTTACATAACTGTAAGGTTATTTAGCTGGTAAAAGGGAGCTCATTTCCATGTCTCTCTATAGCAAAGTGTTTATATTTTAGTACAGTTTGCCTTGATCTCTCTCCTGGTACGGTACAAACAAAAGTTACTTGCAAATGGCACCACAGCTCCAGTTGGTACACTAGTTTGACCTGGGAGGAGGCTGAATTTTTCATGTCAGACATGGGTTGAATCCATACCTCAAGGCCTACCAGTATAGGTCTCTGTTTTCTTTTCCCTTTTGTCCCTAAATAACTTTCCTCATTCATTATTAATCTTTTCTAAGCATGTTAGCAGGGTCCCCACACATTTTTCATGAGAAAACGTTATACTCCAATTTCCAGGTTGCAAGATCAGCACTCAGTACTGAATAGTGAGGAATGCTTCTCCACAATTGACCAATAGCTCTTTTGAGTAATTTCATTCTATAATTAACAAGATAGCATGCAGTAGTATAACATATTGACAAATAAAAAATAAATGAATTAAATTAATGTATACAGTGTACACTTGTGTACAATTAAAAAGAACAGTAAATTAACCATACTACCATTGTAAACTATTCAATTCAAGAAAAAACAAAGCCATAGAGTTCGATCCCATGAAGCCAGTTTCAAGCATATTTACAGTAACCCCTGCTGGTACTAATGGACAGTTTGCTATTGCATGGTGTTGGAGCAGTTCAAACCTCTTGAAAAGCTTTTCACACTTGTCATAAACAATAGTGCAAAAACTAATCTTTTGGAGAATATCGTCAATATCTTCTAGCTACAGTTAATCATATCAAGATTGAAGAGATATCATAGCAATGGAAATATAGTACGTATATTTTTTTCAAGACCTTTATACGTTTATTTTATCAATTTAAAAGTCTATTTTTTTTAAATGTACAGACAAATGCAGGAATCCCATGTTATTTCAGTTAATTACCTCAGTAAAAAAAAAGAAAAAAGAAGCACAACTCACCCTAACACGATGGTGTTAACTAGGTAGAAATAAAATGTCACCTAAAAAACCCAAGTTAACCCACCTTATCTTTTAAATGAATAGTGAATGCTCATACAAAGAAAAGATTACAAAAAAAATCTGATTTGCATGCAGAAACTCTTAAGCTTGCAACACAGCTGTGCAGCATACTTCTAGAACATAGGCCGTTTAAAGAACATGAGGAACACCCTAAAAAGCATTTTCACACTCCTCGTCATATTGCAGGGATATTTAACAGAATCCTTGCTACTTTATGTTTTATTCTGAGAGCCAAAACATGGGCTTCTCCACAGTCTGTTTATCCACGCTTGGACACTTACCGCTGTCCACCAGGTCCCAGGGTTGTCCAGACCACAGTTATCACTGTACTCCAGACAGCAAGAGTCCGGCACCCGGGAAGCATTATACACCTCAAACCAATCAGTGTGATTGGTCACCCCACAGCAGCGAAACTACAGCAGACAAAAATGAAACATATTAAAAACTCTCAGGCTTGTTGCATGTTATTAAAGGCCATCATCCTAGATTCTACGTTTCTGTCACTTGGTTCACTGATGTACAGTGTAAGGTTCTCCATCATCCAACTACAAATGCTACATAGCTTTCCCTAGTACATCTGTTATTTTATGATTTCCGTTTACAGGTGTTTCAATGGAGTAGTTGAACAGTGAAATACAGAGAGGGGGAGAGGGGCTACCTAAGTCGTCAAAGTACGGTTGAGACTCAATAAATGGTCATTTGGAAATGACAAACATTTACTGTAACATCCTTTGTTGGTCATATCAATTTCAGACGTCCACTGCCCACTTGATAGCTCTATAATGAAAAACAAATCCATTCTCTATTCAACATCCTACCAAGTCCAGAATATTTATCTTTCACTAGAATTAACTCATCCCCAAACATATATATTTTTAATTTCACCTTGTGTTTTCAGTGCTGTTTACCTTCAGTATAAATAATAGAAAGGATAAAGCAGATCAAAGCAGAAGCTGCAAACAAACACTTCCCATCAGGGAGAAAGAGAACGTGCGTGCATGTGCATATGCATGTGTGTGTGTGTGTTAGAGAGACTGTTGATATTTACATTTTAATTTGGTTTGCAGTGTTTCACGGCCTATTTAAAGATTAAAAGCTATATAATTTTTAAAAGAACCAGGTTAGATTGCATAACCTCTTTTACAACTGCCGAGATAAACAATGTACAGATTAATTACTAGAATTGTTTCTACAGCTTGGACCTTCTGGGACAGCTTTTCTAATTAGCCACTAGAGGGTAGTCTAAGTAGAACAGCCTCATTGGCAAGGGAAAAAGGTTAATGAAAGTGATTAGATCAGGAAAACGCTATAGTGACTCCTTTCTACCTTTGTTTCATTGCCATCACTTACAGCACACTGATCTGAAGATGCAGACCGTGGGAAAGAAACAAGAAAGAAAGCAATGAACAGAAGGACTTTCAAGGTCCATGAAATATTTTATTCTCAAAACACATGTGCAGTAAAAGTTCACAGGGGTTGTGACTTGTGAAATTCCCCAAATTCCCGAAATGTTTTATTTGAATGACATTTTAGGAAAGAGAGTATAAGGAAAATTCCAGTTATTATGCCTCGCTACATCTCTAAATGACTTACATCCGTTTGTACAATCATCCAGGCATTGGTCAAACCAACATTGCCCTCAGAACCAAAGAGTTGGAGGCCTCTCTTCAGATCCTTCTGGGCATAGTAATCAATCTGAAGAGCACAACGAAAATCAAAGTCAGAGAAATCAAAGGCTGAGTCTGTGTCATGATTGCTGCGGCTCTGTTTGATGCAGTGTTTTATACAACGTGTCTGTGAGAGATAAACACACCAATGTGCATTTGTCTTGACACAGGCCAAACAATTATGTGAAAACATTCAGAGTGATTTTAATTTGGCAAGGTTTTAAAGTACAGAACGAGAGAAATAAATGTATGTCAATGCATTGAATTGCATGTTACCTTTAAATTGACCTTCATGATACTGACAAAGAATTGCTGTGCACTTAACTCCCTTTACACACGTGAATCCACAACACAACACCGACACAGATGTCTTTCGCCTGGTTACACATTTCTAGCAGCCTCTTTGTACCCATACTTTGCCCTGATCAAATCCATAAACTGGGTATATTAGTCCTTTGTCCTTCATCTGTTGGATCTTTAACCTTTATACAATTGCATAATTGATGTAGCAGCTAGCATTTTTATACCCTAGCTTTAGAAATGTCAAATAAAAACAATACAAGCAACAATGCATACATTATGTAATAAGCAATAGTCATTTTGTCCATGCAAGCCAGGGCTAATCATGAACCACAAGGTAGATTGCCTCCTTTTGGTTCAATTAAGATCATCAGGTACTGACACTTCTGATATTGTATAAAATTGCACTGCTGAATAGGCTGTTTAAGTAAATCTGAAAGTAAGAGTAATTAATTAATCAACTGTATGGCAAACGTAAAAGCGTCAGTTTTGTAGTTGTTGTTTGGAATTAATTTAGAGATCATTAAACAAATTATAATTTCTGCAGCACAAAAAGCACTTCAAAATCATAACCAAATACCCTTAATCTATATAATTCTCTGGTTTAAAGATGAATGCAGTAGTTTTTGCCAAATCTTTATAGGCAAAAATACGTTTTAAATTGCAAAGAAGACCTGACAATAAATCAATATAATAAAATGCCCCTTTCGGAACCTCCGATGTGAGGCATATTGGCTTATAATATTATTCCATCAAAGACATCCACACAGCCACCACACATTTGTTATCGCCCTTACCTACCTCATGTTATCTTTAGCTATCAAATGTGACACATCGTCGACAAACATACATGTTGTGGATGTAGATTTCTTTAGTTTTTTACTCTCTGTATGTTTACTTTTCTTATTTATTTGCCAACTGTCTTTTCTCAAAAGTTCTATCAACCATGATCCAACGTAGGCCTACCTTAGAGTAAAATACATCAATCAAAAGACCCTGATACTTTCTGACTTGGGGAGGCCTTAATCCATTAGTTTCCAGTTTATTTAATAAAAAAAATAACAACTTTATCTCATTATTTGGGTGTCTGGGCAGCTGTAAAACGCTGTGAGCAGACTAGAAGCTGCTGTGCTGTATTGATGCTGTCCTCCGGACGGCCGTCACCCTGTAACCTTACCAGGCAAAGCAAGGACGGTACATCAATTATTCACATAGAGATATGGGGACCAGGCGAAAGAGAGAGAGAAAGAAGATGAGATTGAGGTAGAGCGGACGGGAGAGTTGAGAGATAAGAAAGGGCATAGAGGGAAAAGGAGAGGAGTAGTGGAACCGTAGGGAGATAAAGAGCAGAGATAGCTCCGCACAGAGCACGCTTAATAGGCTTTCCAGAGCACAAAAACAAACCCAGAATCTGCATTTTTACTCATTATAGTCACATATTTGCAGTCTGAAAGAAGCTATAATTTATTATATGGCCTGCTGGGACTGTAACCTTGAGAAAAGACAGTTGGCACATAAATAAGGAAATTAAACATACAGAGATTAAAAAACTAAAGAAATCTACATCCACAACATGTATGTTTGTCG
>JAVQJS010056999.1:0-12325 GCA_036024795.1 Galaxias rostratus | reverse complement strand
ATTCATATGTCTAAAACATGTCTAAAACCTTTGCACATATGTACATTTATAATACTAAATATATATATATATTATTATGTATTTAAAAATAACCTTTGCCCAGTCATGTATATAGACAGGTCTGTGCAAAAGGTTTTAGCCAAGTGTGTATTTTTTAAAATACATATAATAATAATACATAATAACAATAATAACAACAAATTATGTAAATTGTATGCTGGCTCTACTAAGACCTCAAACGTGTTTCAAAGCCGCTTGAAGCACTAATTGAGTCTATTAGCTCTGGTGGTTGTGTTGGTGTTCGTCTACAACTGCACTCACAAGTTATAAAACTGAGCTCTACTAAGTCTGTTTAAACAGAGAGAGGGATTAACCTTAAAGGCATGGCTGTATTCCTAATCAACATGTTGACTAAGGTAAAATAACTCTCAAAAGTAAACAACAAACTCAACTGAATATCATGATAGTACAGCTAGAAATATCACTGATCTTCTGCTGTTGCAAAAAAAAAGCTCAACTTTCTCATGTGTGTACAGTAGACTATCTACGTACTTGTGCAAAAGTTATTTAAACTAAGGAAATACGTTTCTGCTGAGTCCCACCTAACATAGATGGAAGAATGCAGGAATGCCACCGCAGGCTCCCCGTGGCCCGTTCCCAAAACAACACAGAGCTCCAAAAATGTGAAAAATCTTTCAAAGGAAACCGGGTTATAGAATGGAGGAAGCTCTCAGAGTAAACAGGTAGGCCTTCGTTCTGCATGCCCCTCATTCCATCCCGCCACCCCAGTGATAAGGAACTGGTAAACGTTTAAATCTAGGGGGGCTAAGAACGGGGGGACACGCAGACGGAAGACATCACACGTTCTGTCATACGTTAGTCATAGAGGCTACCCACTCCACGCTGCATATAAGCCTTCATATAAGAATTCAAGCACTTGTGTTCCGATTCCAGTTTAGCCTTCACATTACAAAAAGGTTTTTACCTTGTTGAGGTTAGTTTTCATCACACCATTATACTATTCCGAAATCCACACACTGCTGTAAGACGTCTGCATTGGCACCTTTACCCCCGCACTGTTTTGAACCCTATGCATCGAAAACTAATTGGCGCCAAGTTAAATTCAAACCTATGCTGTTAATGGGAAAAAATGTATAATATGTTTTGGCCATAGTCTTCGTTCTATATTTGGCCTAGTGTTCTTGATGCAGCTGCTGCAGTAGATCTGTCAACCCTTATTTCCATTCGAACACCTCGTTCTAAAATAATGCCTTAATTTACCAACATACACTAACTCCAATTTAGCCGAGGTGAACATAAACTCTTCAGTTTATCGACATTCCATACAATAAATAATATAAACATAGACCATTAAAAATATCATTTAAGCAAAAATGCACACGGTACAAAAACTAGCTGTTGTTGTTTAAACTTTATTAAGATTCCAAACATTGCAGCTGCTACAGGAACCAATTATAAGTAATACAACTGCATTGTAAGCAACATTCATTTAATTAAAAAGAAGCATATCAAATTACCGGCATTCTCAAGCCATACATAATCTGCTCCAACGTTGAAAAAAAGTGTTTTCAAATGTTTAACAAATTATATTACACGCAGAGGGCAATTGAAAATGGAGAAGGAAACAAAAACATTTCAAAAATATGCTTGCTATTCACAATTCCAGTCCTATGATGTCATGTTTTCTGGGCTTGGCTACACCTTTTTCTCTCCAGTGGAATTCCCAACTTAGTGTCTGCCAGGACTCATAAGGTCACTCCACCCACTGACTCCAAACCCTCCCAATACTCACACACACACACACACACACACACACACACGCACACACACACACACACGCGCGCGCACACACACACACACACGTACACACACACACACACACACACACACACACGTACACACACTCTCACACATATACACACAGCGTCTCTTTTGAGTACGCTGTATCAGCTGCCAAGCTTTTCAATCAGCCTGATGACATGGCTGTGTTTCCTGCCTGTAGCTGGAGAGGGAGGGAGATAAGCACGAACCTCTCGACTGTTAGCCATATCTTTCACCACAGCAACTCATTCTCTCTTATGAGCATTATTCAATTAGCCAGCTCTAAAAGTGGCATCCACTCTTACACAATGAGACACATAAATAGCTTCAAGTCCTGTACTGTAATTAGTCGAGTGCATAGCCTACAGTCATGTTTGTTTTTTCAATAGAGGCTACGTGATAAATCCTGCATCCAATAAAACGTGAATCCTGCTAGCAACACTTCATCAGACTGTTATTGCATGCTTTCCACCATTTTGCTACCTTCTCTCACATATTTATTACATTTATTTCTCAATTTCTCCTGTTTGTACCCCTGAACGGAAGAATTTTCGGGTACAATTGAAGTTAAAATGTTTTCATTTTTTTTCTTTCAAACCTGTCACAGCCTCACTAGGTATCAAATACAATTTTAAACTCCTAGGTTTTCCATGTAAAAGAAAATAAGAGGATTATGAATATGACTAAGGGGGGTCCCAAGCCTCCAGAGTCCTCCTCCTGGTTGGGCTGCATGCGGTACAGCTGTCAGCTTTGGAGAATTGGGGTGAAGGGGTGTCTGCCATTGGGAAAACCTAGCTTTGTGCTCCCCAGATAGCATCATAGGGTGAGGAGTGACTTATCCGTCTGTGCCCAGGGCTCCATATCAGACAACCTTCCTCTGATTAAGGGTCAGAGGCTTGGCCGGAGAGTAGCCGTCCATGGGCAGACCAGACGGGCAGCCTCCCTCACACCAGACACCGCAGCATCCTGAGCACCACGCAAATGGACTTTCCATACCCTATGTCACACTGCACAGTCTACGCGGAAGAATGTCACACACGCGTGCGTGCCCACACCTCAAACCGCACACACACACACACCCACACCGATACACACCCTTATGCACGTGCGTGCACACACACACACACGCGCACACACACACACGCGCACACACACACACGCGCACACACACACACCTTCGGCTGTCAGCCAGGAGATAAATCAATTAAATTGGCCTTGACATTTTCCTAACCCAACAACACAAGGATGTGGTGAATCTCAGTCTGCCACTGCTACCTCACGTCCCAGGGGGACGTTTAAGATTAGCCTTCCTAATTGTCAGGGTTCACAGTCAGGGTACTGACCCTACTCATTCCATTCAAGAGGAAGCCACTGTGCCCTCCTAACATTTTATTGAAACATGCACATGTGGAGCAAACGTGTGGTAAGTGACGTACCCCTTTTTTTTAACATGGTGATGTGCCATTAAACATTTTGAAAAGGAAATTCTGGAAAAGCATGCATTTTTTTTCTTCTTAAAATGTCAGTCACAATGCAGTACCTGAATATAAATAAAAACGCATTAGAGTAAGTTAAGGGTATTGATGAAGAGAGGTGGTCAAACAATGCAGACCCCGCCACACCCCGCTCGCTCAAACACAAACGATAACGCGCAATAGGTTACTTTTAAAAGATACATACTATGTCGTGACCACACCTAGATTTGTGAGCCGTATTACTGGACCGTGCCTGCCCTAAACTTGTCGCCAGTTTCCTTAGTGGGACTAACTGCACAGCAGGCGTTAACCTTATACAACTGCTTCCTCTGCAAACGCTAGCTTTACCTGCTTGTCCAGTAGCCGTCAAAAACATTTTTTGACCTGGTGCATGTGCACAACCGACGAACGCCGACAACAAACAATTGGATGTTAAAGTAATAAACAATTTAACATGGCTACAACCACAAATATATGACATTTAATGCCCACTAATATTTACCTAAGATGACGTGAAACGACATTTGAAAGTGAAGGTAAGCTACATTGCATGAGAGAAATCTACGCTGCATAGTCAAGTTGGTGGACAGGACGTTTGGAAGGGCCTGTTCGTTCTGGGAGACTGCGTTTTATTTTATTTTTATTATTATATCTTACCAGTCTTCTGGAGACTGTGGCTTTGGTGCCCTAACTATTAATAATGGAGTTAGACCGTCACATTACTTGACCTGGGTCTAGGTCACTACCGTACATCAACAGTCTCTAATTTTGCCAGTGGACAGTGAGATTTCGCACTGCACGTGACTGACCTCTTGTGGTAAAACCGGTGAAGGTAAAGTTTTTTTTTATTAGGCAAACAAACAAGGTTCACATTGAAATTCAACAACACCGTAATAAGTCACAAGACACAAGAGATTGCTAAGTAAGATAGATTTTTCCGTAGCCTATATTAAGGGCGTGTATACGTCAATTTGATGGGGTCTTGTTTAGAGACAACTTCAATCACACGGGAGCGGAAAACGTTGTCTGCTTTTGGGGAACTGGAAGTGCACGTTTGCTATTTCAGTGGTGTTGTGTTTGTTATGTGTTTGAAGTACCCAGACCAACAACAAAAAAGAGACACTCTTCCTGTGTATGAGACAGCCTGGTCACACCTTGCACACCTTTAAGTCTAAATCAGCATTGTGAATGACATTACATTTCATGGGTGAAAAAAAGTTATAAATAGAAAGTTTACTATGCTGGTTCTTCGTTGGCAAAATGTGGCTATTCCTCCCATCAATGCAGTGACCAAGGCACTTGCATTGTATTGGTTCTGTCCTCCGAAAGGGCCGTGCGGCCTCTGCAAAAGAGCATACATGTTCAGATGGACTTAATGAAAAGAAAAATCCTAACAGTTTTATGTAAAAGAGACCTAGGCAGCTTGATAGCTTGTTTCATAGACCTCTTTGGTTTATCTGGTGTGTCAATGTCTCCGTTGTGAGACAAATAAAGGAATTTTAATTCTATTGCTGGGGACGGTTTCCAAAACAGCCAGCATAACAACGCCTAAAGCCCACTTTACGGTGGTCTCCAGAAAAAAACAGCTCTCATACACAAACACACACACAATTGTCTGCAGATTTTTGCTGCTAGGTACATTTCACTTAGCAGATTAGTTTTAATGCTAATCACCTTTAAGCCAGGATGAACGAGTGACTTTTATGACTGGTATGAAAAGGAACAATGTTCGCTAACACACACACACACACACACACACACACACACACACACACACATTGACAGAGACAACAAAGACCCAGGTTATGACACTTTGCCCTTGCTCTCTTTTTTTAGACATTATTTTTATGTATTTTTATTTTTAAAGGAAATCCTACCGGTGATCCAGAAATGGTAAGAGTGGTGTGAATTTTAAAGAATGTGGTTTCCTCTCGGATGGAGGATGTTCCCAGCCAATCTTTCATAGACGAAGCAAACAGAAGTTCACTGTACAAGGAAGTGTGGACAGGTGCTCTCAGTAACAACCACTGGGGAGAAAAACAGTACGACGGTCCAGAATTATCTTACCAAGAAAACCTCTGTTTTGATCCCCCATCCAACATTTACATGCTTCTAAACATAAGCGGTCTTAAATAAAAGCTAATATAAAGAATATTAATAATTTGTAAAACACTGTCCTGTAGTAACCAGTATCAGTTATGTGGTGACAGAGGGAGCATAGGGAAAGTATTGTAGGCTTAATGTATATATTGTCCTGTTTGCTATCTTCAGCAGCTGAAGTAAACAACTTTAGATGGCACAACAATACTTTCTGTACCCCTCACCAAAATGCTACTATAATATACAATTACGTTACACTACAATACTATGAAATTAAACTGGACATAAAGGAATCACATCCTACATTTGATTACTGGCTAAAGTTCGTCTGAATGCGACTAACACACTTGACATTTGATAAAAATATTGAGTCAGACTAATGCCAATGTTCAACTTGCTCACTACTTACTAGGATTTTCTACTCTGACCCAAACCCGTGTACTGTCCTCAAATGTATCATAACACACATGACCATTATAGCATCGTGTAGTTGTAACGTTGTGTCTCTCTTGCCAACTGACCGTTTTTTGCCATACGAAGGAAAACGCTATACAAAGGAAATTGACTGCTGATGTAGTCATCCTCTAACCACTACACCCCCGTATACTAAGCTAATAGTGCTATGGGATGCCATCATGGGATTCTTAAAAGAGAATTGATCAGAACAACCTGGAAAGGTGATCCCATTTCTCAATCTTTCCATGTAACACAATCTGTTGGTTCTGGTGATTTTTTTTTAAAAATGTTATTGTATTTATTTTCAACTATTAATTTTTACATTACTTGGTAAAATTATTTAATGCATATGTAGATATGATTTCACGGATTTAAAGCTAAGATAATACAATATAATCTATTACTCATCGGGGGGGGGGGGGGGTTATTAATACTTGTGAAAAACAAAGAGAAAAGATATGATCAGATGAGAAAAAAACTATTGAGTCACTGCTTTGGGCAGAGATTGCAATGCGGTACCTATATATAGTCACAACACAACTGGACCCAAGTCGGACCGTCCGTGGCCATGAAAGTGATCGGATCAGAGAAGGAGTGCATATGCTATGGGATTAGAGACGGCCCTCCCCTCAAAACCCTGGTTTAGAGAGTGGACACACCCTCCTCTGCAGCTGTCGCACACAGCATTCAATCTACTATCAATGACTTAATTAGCTGGATGTTTTACAACCCTGTGTACTGGCACACATTGCTCTGTCTCATGCTTTTTTTTTTATTTATTTTTTAGTAAACCTCGAGTAAACACACAGATTTCATTCTAAAAGCAAGACAAGGGTATTTTGTCTTTGTTAAAGCAGCATAATATTCTGTAAAAGCATAAAATGTCATAAGTCATAGAACTCACCCTTTCATTGTACCAGCTAAAAACGTCTCATTACCTCACAAGTGACATCAGGTCTGCCATGCTGGATTTTCATTGGGTAAATCTATTGTTGCTTATAAAATCAATAAAAAATTACTTTTTGCTATGTCACAAAATGTTTGTCGTCTTGTGTTGAAATCTAACGGTATTGATTGCCTTCTGTATAAAGCTGTATTTTCTCAGTTTGTTTGTAAAAGGCAGCTACCTAGGTGAGATTAGGCCTGTGCCGTGATTAAGTGCTCCTGGGCTTCTGCAGCGAGCCGCCCTGCTTTAATCTCCCCAGCAGCTTCTCATCGGGACCAGGCCTCAGGACATGCGACTGGTTTCCTAGTGCTTTCCCACAAGAACACTGCTCAAAGACTCCGTTTCCTGGGCTCCAGGCAGTGTCGCTCCTTATTTTTATCAATCTTTCCCAGTCTTAAAATTTTTCTTCGTTTTCTCACTTTTTTTTTTTTTATCAACTATTTAGACTAATAATTTTGTTCAGTTCTTCTAGTTTCCTTTCTTGCTTCCTTGCTTATCCACCTCATCTTTTCCTGCGTATTGTCAGTGTGTGGGGGCATTTCCATGTTTTGCTCTTATCAATCCATTTAAAAAGTTGTGTGGAGATTACATCATCTCTCACTGGGGGGTCTGTCTGTTCCAATGGTTATCCTCATGAGTCGAAGCAGGTGACCTCCCACCCACATTGCTGCACCCTCGGGCTGTAGAAAAATTGTGGTCCCTCAGCCTGTTGTTAGCACGCGCGTTAGTTGCCCCAAGAGAAAAGTCTCAACTTGCAAAGCTATGAACATAACCTGAACAGAACAATTTGTTTCTATGTCTGTCTCAAACGGACAGTAAGGACATTTAAAAAAAAATTGTACTAGTTATTTAAAGAACAAAATTTGGATTAACAAAACTCTGTCTGTGTGTGTGTGTGTGTGTGTGTGTGTGTGTGTGTGTGTGTGTGGGTGGGTGTGTGTGCGTGCGTGCGCGTGCGCGCGCGAGAGCCTGCGTGCGTGTGCGTGTGCATGTGTGTGTGTGTGTGTGTTCTTATAGTGATTATTTATGTGGTGATTACCCTCTTGTACTTCTACTTAAAAACAATTACTTTACAAAAACAAATACTACATTTGGCATGTTTCTAAAAAAGACTTGGATATGGAATATTGGAATATTATATTTTGCACAATTACATAGAATCAACTACATGGGATTTTCAAAACGCTGTTCTGCATTCGAAAGAAAAGGGAAACATTAATATCTCTTAAATGACGCTCACAAAATCACGTCACGGGTACACCCGCAAAAGGGAGTTGGACCATTTACCTTGAGATTTAAGGCCTTTTTTTCCCCCTGATAAACAAAAGTTTTTTCTAAATGTTCACCACGCACCCAGTAAATGAACGTATGACTGTGGAACATATTTCCTCTGAAGTGCTAAAAACAGACAGTGGGGTCATGGTAATTGACCTGTCAGAGAAGACCCCCTTCCTCTGAAAATAAAAATCTGTATTTATACAATAGTGTCCAGCATGTTTTTATTCCATCCAAAAAATTAACCTCAAAAATAATATTGAGGCGTCTCAATATATACTTAATATATATATATATATATACAGTATACATACCTCAAATATTAATATTTCTGAAAACTAAAAGCTCACATGCTTGTAATAAAATTACCGTAAAGTTTTTATGTTCAAGGCCTGTTCCGGTAAAGTGTGAGGTGCTTTCAAAACCCTGATAATATTTCATATACATTTTTATTCTATTTTTGCTATTGTAATAATAAATGCTACCGCCATCCTTCTCTGGAAGAGCTGACATGCTGTGATTCACATTCGGCTTTGAAGATATGAAAGCAAATAAACCTAACAAGATTCATTGATATTATGACTCAACATTGTTTAGTGTAGGTGTAGTAAACACACTATTATTTAATGGCCCTTACCATTAATCAGATGAAACTAAATCATTTACGGGCAGGATGTCCGCAGAATAAACTGTGCTCACATGCTGCGAAAACAAGGCGCCATGTGTAAGTCACCAAAGGCAGACCCTGAGATCACCTCCATTCCAAACCAGGCCAGGAAACGGGGTCAGACCCCTTCACTGTGGAGAAACTAAGCTTCGCTTCCAGGTGAGCAACTCTTCTATGAGCTCATCCACAAATGCGGAGGCATGGAAAATATGGGGAGAGCAGTGGATTACAAGTTGCAATATAGTAGAAATAAATTAGACATAGTTACTGAGAATCATGTGAATAGTCAGCTCTAAATATAACAATGCATTTTGGCCTTTCAATGCTTTATCGCTGGCAAAATCACGCTGTACAGTGACCAGATAGATTTGTTGCAGCAAGTATAAATAATAAGGAAAAAATTCAAACTCATTGCTCATTCAGTTGATAACAATAGATAAATGAGCATTTTTTAACTAAATTAAACAGATTGAGACATATTTACAATCAAGGATTTGAATTAGTCATAATATTGGAAAGAAAAAAAAATTACGAGATAAACTTTTTTTTTTACTTTATTTTTTCAAAAGTGCAAAAGTATAAAACACCTACAGTATATACATTTTAAAATAAAAGCTTTACAATATTTATCAAAACAATTTTTTGTCATAATCCTGCTTAGCCCTGCTAAAATGTAAATGTATATAATAATACTTCAGTTTAGCTCTTAAAACAAATACAAACTAAACTTCCTTGAAATTCAAAACCTTCTCCAAAAATAACCTTCCTCATTTACATTTCAAATTCAAGAGCTTTCACAGGCCTGCTGCCATTGGAGCTAACACATAAGAGGCCAGTGGAGGTGACACAATTAAAAGAAGAAAAAGAGAGATGGAGATTTGAGGTCAAGTTCTGTGTCAGTTCATAGCTGCATTAGAGGGGCGACAGGTCGACAGTGAGGAGGTTATGAGTTGTTGTAGTTACAGTAGTACACAGCTGTGCTCGCATCGGAGAGCACAGAGGATATAAGGCTCTCGTGTCCCCCCTGCATGTTGGCCTCGTGTGCCCCGTACGCCAGGCCTGTCATGTCTGCCCGCACCGAGGAGGAGTTCAAGTACTGCTCGAACTCACTGCGATCCACTTCCCCCAACAACTCAGAAGGGTGTATTTGTTCGACCATCTCGGCGGGATGGTGGTGCGGGTCCGGCGGTGGGGATAGTTGTCCGGCCCCGTGGGACGTGTGCCTTTTGAGGTGACCGCCGCCGGAGTGCTGGCTGTAGTACATGGCCAGTGGGTTGGGGCATCCCGCAAAAGAAGGGGGCATGGGGGCCGACTGGGGGGAATGTTCCGGGGGGGCGGCAGAGAGGTGCCTGTGGAGGAGGGGGTTGCCGTGATGGTTGGGGTGGGAGTCCTGGGACGGATACTCGGCTCCTCCGTGCGGGTGGTAAGAGTACGAAGGCATGGCGTGGCAGTCCTCCTGAGCGTGCGGAGAAAAGAACATGGATTCTGACTCCACGGCGTCCAGCGGGGAGGTGTCGGGGGTGGGAAGGCTGTAGGGTTCGTACGAGACGTCGCGGTAGTGCGTGAGGGACTGAGGCGGCAGCTGGTAGCCGTGCTCATGGTAGCCCAGACCCAGACTCTCCATGCACACACGACCGTCCCCGCCGAGCGACGAGGCCTGGTGCTCTGACACTCCGTGGACCAGGAACCCGGAGTCCAGCCGCTTAATCCTCTTCACCTGCTTTCTTCGTCTCGGCCGGTACTTGTAGTTGGGGTGGTCTTGCATGTGCTGCACCCGCAGCCTCTCGGCCTCTTCAACGAACGGCCGCTTCTCTGTCACTGGAAGGGCTTTCCATGACTTCCCTACAGATCAAGAGGAGAATTTACATCAAGCCACGGCATCAGACATGCAGTCTGCTGATGTGATCAAAAATAGCTCCTAACCATATTAGTTACAACATGGAACTTTAGTCATTTCAAAACGCATTCACCATCAATCCACTTTGACGATCTCATAATACTGTTTTTATTTATTTTTTGCAATTGTTCTTACTGCTACCACTCGTGCTATGTTTAGTTGCATAGCTAGATAACGTAGAAGTACTTATTTGGAATCAAAATTATAAAACTGCTAAAGAAACATTATATGGGTATATTTGGCACACAACAACAAAGCAAAAATACGACGATGGAGGAAATTCATCAGTTTAACCATTTTACATATTCGTACATATTAAACTGAAATGTAAACGATGCTTACCTAACATTTTGCTCAACTCTGCGTTGTGCAGGTCCGGGTTCTGCTGTGCCAGTCGCTTGCGCTCATCCTTCGCCCATACCATAAACGCGTTCATGGGCCGGCGGATACGCGGCTCAGTCTTCCCACGATTTTGGTTGCCTGAGCTTGACGCACATGGCTCACTCTTTACCTTGGTCTCCCCGAGAGGAGTAAGTGGATCTGACCACTGACAGTGTCCCATCCCAGGCATCATAATAGACATCGCACACCTAGCCTGGTTCTGATCGTCGCTGGCGTACCCCGCATCGGGACTACTCATCTCTGTCGGGCTGAGTGTATTGGAGAAACACTTGCAATTGTACACTTTGCACAAATAAACGATAAAAGTTGTCGAATAATGAGGGTGAAACCTGAAAGTTCACAAGGTAAAGATGTATGTTTTCTAAAGTTTTCAAAGCAAATGAAAGTTCAAATAACTTAAAACGGGTTCGTGTGTAATGACTGTACTACTGGCCACCCTGTGCAAACGTCGATGCGCTATAAGCGCACAGGCAACCAATCACAACACAGTGGGAGTGCCCACTACTACAAAGGTGTAAAATAAGTCAACAGTCCTACCCCGCCTACAACCTTTTTAGAGTGTGGCTTTGTAAACATAGGTGACCATACAGATGCAAAAATATTCATAAAGATCCATTAAAGACAGACACACTTTCAAAATGCTAGAGAGACAGACTCTTGCGATCTTCTATGACAATACACATTACTTTTTGTGTACTAGACTGGCAACATTGTTTTCTTAAGGGTACATGTCTACTACATCTATTGACTCCTGCTTTATTAAAATGGTGTTGATCTACAAAAGACATGTTAAGAATTGTGCAAAATAAGGGAGGGGGAATACACTTACACCAATCAGTTAAAAATGAACATCAATGTCTCTTAGTTGGTATGTAAAAGGCTTGGATCCCTGGCCATAGTTTCACCTTGGTAATGAAGTTTATATATTATATTATTATTTATTTATTACATTAATTCTTCGGTATTGCAAGTCTCAAATCTTTAGCTGACTAATTTGAATAAGGGGATATACTTTTTAGCTTAGTAATATGTTAAGAAATAGTTTTATATGAAAAACTGTAAAATGAATATAATGTTTAATTTAGGGAGAGCGGTATGAGGGAAAGGTGTCCTAAACCACACAAATTGCAATGCAGAAGTTTGACATCAGAAAAAAACCCACTTCTTCCTTTTTGAGCTATAAGTTTTGGCACCAATATTTCACTAGTCGAATACAAAATGTCAGGGTGAGGTTGATCAGCTAAACAAAATATAGAACCGCACTC
>JAVQJS010056977.1:0-22741 GCA_036024795.1 Galaxias rostratus | reverse complement strand
TAAATGTCTAACACTGACCATGGAGACAACTCCATACGCTAGGGAATCTGTGTTCATATTTACGGTTGTTTTTATTGTAGGCTTTTCAATTCCACACCATGTAATGTGGTAAAGGTATCAGAATACCATCAACATTACTGACCCCCCTGATCAAAGGCCTCTCTCTGCTGGGTCAGGGACAATTCCTCATTCTTTCTTTGACCCTTCATCCATACGCAGCTAATTACTCATTAGTGTAGCTACATGTAGGCCACAGTGAGTCCTAGCACCAGTTCTAAGGTGTGTCGCTGTATCATTCAGGGTGCTGGGTTTCCGTAAGCGGGCCCAGTCAGCCGAGGAGGAAGGCAGCCCGCCGCTCCAACACCTCACCCTCTCAGAGTTCCTCAAAGAGTAGGTTGCCATTCACCAGCATGTCTTCCATTCCTCGCATGTGCAGAACATGAACATGCTAACATGTGGCAAAACGTAAACAGTCACTGAACTCATCCAGTAACACCATGCTTTGTTGACTTTTTTTTTCTCCCTCTGGGTTTAACAACTGCTCATGCGCCTATGCTCTGTGGCTATTCGTTACTCTTAATTCCTTCAAACTTCCCTATCAGCGTTTTTCTAAGGCCAGATGAGGCCATGCCTCTTCAGGTTTGTCTTAAAGACACCGTGCTGCATGTATTCAATTGTACTACTACTCGGTGTAAGCAACAATACCGTTTAATCATATAATTTCTCCTTGAATGCCAGTGGTGTAGTTGCTGTAAATAGCTGACAGATTTTTGACTGCGTTTGTCAAGGGCATCCCATAAATAGCCCGGACTGGAGGCTTAGTGATTGTTATTTCATTCAAAACTCTCTAAGCATGCCAAGCATTTTCTTAAGAGTAATGGTCTGGAGACCGGGGGGTCCTGGAAGGCTGCCCTTGGTAAATTCCTTTGTTCCAGCTCAGCACTAACAGACCGGGTCGCTCAGCTATTTCTGGGCCTGGGCAGATTATAGGCCGAGATGAGTTGATGACTCTGTGTCAGGTTGTGGGTGCTGGGCTGGAGCACGACGGCCTTCTACCGGCCACAGTTTGGTTTCTACTCCTGTAACCGCTCACTTCAATGTGCGTCCTTTGAAACAGGATTGAGGACGAGGAGTGGGATAAGTACATAATCCCCTCTAAAGTGGAGCCGGAGAAGTACAAAGTCAGCCGAACTTTCAGCTTCCTCAAGAGCAGGATGTCCAGTACACGCAACAAGACCAAGGTGAGACAGTAGAAAGAACCTGTGCACCGACTTGTTTCCAAACACCCTAAATAAAAGCTCCGCTGACTTAAACTACTGTAGTAAAACGTGGTCCCTCAGCCGGTGAGACCCCTGTGCAGGCAAGCCATTGTCTGAGCTTAGTGCCTTTATTTGGGAGAGAGACATTTCTTTTCCTGGATCTTAGCAACAGGACACAGTGAGCATTTCCCCTTACATAACACAGACCCTTAACACAGCATGGGGAACATAAATACATTCCAGTGTACAGTGTCTCTTTATCTCACACACTTACATAACACTCCCTCAAAAACACAAGCTCGCACAAATTCAATTAGACTTCCCAGTAAAACTAGATAAGAAAACAAACAAGCCCCCAAGCCCACCACCACACACAAACACACAAACGAGGAACCCCTTAACTTCTACCCAAAGATATGACCCGTGTAACAGCTGTGTTCCCTAAGGCCTTTTCGAGTACATACACACATACGGCAGACTCCCCGTGGCCTTCTTGTCCAAACCATGTCTATCTAGCAAGTGCACAACACGCACATGGCCACATGCTCTTTTGTGTATTTTTATTGAGTCAGGCTCACTTTCTGAAGTTTCTGCATTGATAATCATCAAAAATAGGTAATTTGAGTATCACATTGGATTGTGGATTACTCTGTAGGTGAAGGGCAAAGAAGTGAAAGACGTAAAGGAGAAGACAGGATCTACCAACGGACATCAGTTTTTACCGGTCTCTTCATCTGGTTCATCTGCCTGTGTGGCCTGTGATAAGCCTATTTCAGGGAAGGATCTGTTGCAATGCTCCAGTGAGTATATTATCCTGTTGCTCTGTTCCTGTTGTTTTTTTGCTTTGAAAAACCTTCGGCGTCACTGCTGTGTTTCTCCTGCGAGTCACTTAAGGGGAAGCTGTTTACGTTCAGGTGGTGCCACTGCCAGGATGGGAATACATTTCGTTATATTTGTGTTTTGGGGCCTGGCCACTGTCGGCCGTTACATGTTGTTTATTGATCGTTACCTTTTCTTCACAGACTGTTCTCTGAGTGTCCATAAGGGGTGTCGAGACTCTGTGGCGGCTTGTGGAAAGGTAATATAAAAATCCATCCTATCCACACACTGTCAAACATAATTACTTTAACCTGCTTAAGTGCCAAATCTGATATAGAGGTTTGAAAGATATGCTGCCATTGATCTGTTATTGTGTGTCCTTAGAAGCCCCCAGAAAAGAATCTTGTGATGATAAAGCACAAGTCTTCATCTCTCCCACAGAGTGAGTTAGAGTTTAGTCTCCCTGCCTCACCTCCCACCGCCCACCTCCTCCTTTCCCCCCCCTGTTTTCATGTGATTTGTCCTTCTCTAAACCTTTTCTCCATGTTCTAGAGTAAGTTAGCTATTCATCCTTCCCTCCCCATATCCCCAACTGCCTTAATTTTTTGATGTTACATTTTAACCTTCCTCAGCAAGGGACCGGGGTTTGCATGAGTGTTGCGCATATTTTCTAGAAGTCAACCTGCCTATTTCACACTTTGACCAGATTACACTTATAGGGGCGTGACGCTTTGAGTCATCTATGCAATTACAGTCATGATGATCTTCTGCAAGCCTTTGCCTATATGGGAAATGTAACATACACATACTAATCTGCTGTTTCACATTAAAACGCTTGAGTGGTTCTCATGACATGGACGGGTAATTTCTATGGTTTTCTATCCTAATGTGTAATGTCTGTTACCCAAGATTAAAGGCGTTGGCTTAATTCATATGATTATAATTTGCATAGTAAGTATAAATATTTGTCTAAAAACCAGTATGATTGTACCACATGATTGAATAGTACAATAAGGATACACTAAAAAGATTGTTAGCAGGTAATGCATTCCTGACAGGCGGAACGGTTCCTCCTGTTCTGACTTCATCCACCCATCTCCCCTAGATACTGTATTGCAAGAGGGTTCTCCTACCTCTCTCTCCTCCCCATCCTCCACCTCCTCCTCCCACCTCATCGTGCTCAGAGACAGGAGAGACACAGCAGTTCCCCTCTCCAAGAGCCCCTCTGTCACTACAGACAGGTGTGTCTGGCAGGGCGCATGCAAACACACACATACACACAGTTGTCTCAGCGTGACCTGTATTGTGTTGTAACTTGTGGTGTTCTACCTCAGGCGGCTCAGTGACGTGGTGGGGATGGACGGTGAAGCCAGTCCGAGTGCACTGGGCACCGGCTGTGTGACGGAACAGGGGAACCCTATCCCTCCAACTCTTCAATCCACTGATCCTCCCAACACAGAAGGTAAACATTTACACCTGGGTTTTTTCCCACTTGCCGCACATCGTCCCTAAGAAACACAGGTGTTCTGTCGCTATATTCGTTTTTTATTCCACTATGTGTAATTGAGATGTCGTGGTCTACTCGTGTCGGCAGAGCCAGCGGATGCACCCTTGCTGAGTGACCTGTCAGCAGAACATCTGGGGTTTGAGGCAGAGTCTTGGAGTCTGGTGATTACCCCAGAGTTTTGCAGACGACACGACAAACGCACCATAAAGCGACAAGATGTAATATATGGTGAGGGAGGGGTTACACATTTCAGCTTGGTTGCCTCGGCTCTCACTTCTACATTCCCCATCTCGTATGTAGACCTCATATTTTGACCGGTCTGTTATGTGTGTGCGGCCTAGTGGTTGTTGTTTTTTGATAGAAGCCTTGTTTACCTCCGTGTAGAGTTGATGCAGACAGAGCTGCACCACATCCAGACGCTGACAGTCATGTCCGACGTGTTCCGGAGAGGCATGCTGGAGGAGCTGCAGTTGGACATGGACTGTGTGGCCCGCATTTTCCCCTGCCTGGATCCCCTCTTGCTCTTCCACAGGAGCCTCTTTGGAGCGCTACAGGAGCGGAGACACGCCTCAGCCCAGCCGGGCAACCACCGGAATTACATCCTCCATCGAATCGGGGACATACTGCTGCAGCAGGTTGGGGATGAAACACACAAGGAAGAACACAGATCATGTTCATGTAAATGTCCTCTTAAATGGACAGCACCACACATGAGAAACTGACTGGTTTTGTTTGCAGTTCTCCGCTGAGAACGCCGTGAAGATGAAGCAGGTTTACGGGGAGTTCTGCAGTCACCATACCGATGCTGTAAATGTCTTCAAAGAGCTCCAGCAGCAAAACAAGAAGGTCCAAATCTTTGTCAAAGTAAGCATTTTCACTAAATCGTGCTTTAGTTGTTTTTTACCTGCTACATTGAAGTGGCAACTGGGCATACATTTGTTTGTGTTTGGAGTCATAATGTAATCA
Source organism: Galaxias rostratus (assembly GCA_036024795.1). Taxonomy (NCBI): domain Eukaryota; kingdom Metazoa; phylum Chordata; class Actinopteri; order Galaxiiformes; family Galaxiidae; genus Galaxias; species Galaxias rostratus. The sequence continues at coordinate 18,190 of JAVQJS010056977.1, read as the reverse complement.
TCTGACTCATATTATTGAAATTTGATGGTGCGCGTGCCCGTTCTCTCGTCACAGCAACAGAGTATTAAGACTCTGGTCAGAAGGAGGGAGGTACCAGAGTTTATTTTGCTGGTGACCCAACGCATCACCAAGTACCCCGTGCTGCTGGAGAGGATATTACAATACACTCCTGGTCAGTCCACTCTTAGCCACCATCATTGATTATTTCCACCATTTCTTTTAATTTTCAAGAAATAAATCTGTACTGTACATGTTCCAATCCAACCCCCCAACAGAGGGCAGCGACGAGCACACTGAGCTGTCCCAGGCTTTGGCTCAGATCCGGGACATCATCGCTGCAGTGGATTTGAGCGTTAAAGAGTATGAAAAAGACCAGGAATTGCAGGAGGTTCTGTCTCGCCTGGAAAACAAGAGTTTGGCTAAGAGGAAGAATGGCAAGGTATTCCGCAAACAGGACTTGCACAGTCACCAGAGGACTCTTCAACACAAGGGTCTGTTGTACTGGAAGACGGCTACAGGCAGACTGAAAGGTTTCAAACGATTCTGTGTACTATCGTTTTAGATAGTTTATAGAGCATTTAGTATTAAGAGTATTATATGTGTAGAGGACTGACAGAACTCCCCTGACTCCCTCCTCTTGTTCCCTGTACTCAGACACCCTGGCTCTCCTGCTCACAGACATGCTGGTTTTCCTGCAGGAGAAAGACCAGCGCTTTATATTTGCTGCTGTGGTATGCCTCATGTGGACAGAATCTATGTAATTTCAAACATATCATCCTAGTTATCCAGACAATGTTTTTTTTTACTGTCTTCCTCATATTTTCCTCTCTTTTAGGACCAAAAGCCCCCAGTGATCCCCTTACAGAAGCTGATCGTAAGGGAGGTGGCCAACGAGGAGAGAGGGATGTTCCTCATCTCTGCTTCCTCGGCCGGGCCAGAGATGTACGAGGTGCACACTACCACCAGAGAGGAGCGGAACGCGTGGATGAGACACATACGGCAGGCAGTCGAGAGGTGAGGCCCTCTGGCTCTGTCCTCAAGCCTCTGTGAAATTGGACCGCATGCACGGACATAACAAGATTTTCCATGCGGCAGTTGCCCTGAAGAAGAGGAGGAGGAAGACAGGAGTGCCGAGTCTGAAGAGGTCCGACGGGCTGCTGAGGCTAGAGTTCAGAAGATCAACAAATACCAAGGTTGGAGATGTGTAGATGAGAACAGCAACATGTTATTGAGTGTGATTGCCTTCTATGTTTTGTTTATGTTGCTATGTGTTACCAGAGACCTTGTTGGGTCAGGACCAACACATCTGCAGCAGTCTGGAGGAGAAGTTGCAGATGTACGCTGAACTCACAGAGCTCACCCTTCACGCACCGGAGCCTTTGCTACAGCGCCACCTCCTGGTTCACCCCGACAGTGACACTGAGACCACCCCGCAGGCTACTTCTCTACTCACAGCTGCACTCAGAGAAGGTGAGGAGTCTGGTTAGGGCTAAAAGCTAAAGCTTTACTTAGAATCATGCTCGTATTAGTCTTCATTGGAATCAACTTTTTGTGGGGATGCACTGACCACTGCTTTCATTCTGTGCAGCGGAGAAGCTGATTTCCACCCTCCAGGCCCAGGAAGCTTCCTATTTGCCGAGCGACAGTTCGACTCCTGGCAAGGGACCAGAATGCCTCAGCTACAACAGCCATGGAAGCATTCAGGAGTCCCCCTCTGAACGTGAGGCATCCCACTGTCAACGTGTATCTTTAATAAACCGTGGCTCATCCCTTCACTAATGTGATCCTGAATTGTGTTTTTCGATGTTTGTTTGCTTTTCTTTTTATGTAGCAGACTATCTGAGTACCCTAAGCGTCAGCTCTAGCTCTCTGGTGTCGGAAAGCGAGTGGCCAGACGCTCTCGTGTGGCAGTCTTCCACTGAGTTGAGAAGAGGGGACTGTAATGGGGCACAGCTAAAGGTATAACTGCAGGCGGCCCACTGTAATTGTGGAAGTGTAGAAGAGGCTATGTCTGTTTGTCTCTTGTATTAAACACACTTTTTTTCTGCAGATAGCAGAGAGCGTCCAAAGTCTGACTCAGCTCCTCTACAGTTTACAGGTAAGATGACAAACGCAGGCATGAAATTAAACTGTAGTATTGATCCTTGTGAATGAGGTCAATTGTTTGATATTTTCTAACATAAAATGAGGAGGGTAGAGGTATCTATATGACCTAATTTGGCCCTTCTGATGTTTTTAGGCTGCTGTGAGCCTCCAGGACAGCTGCTTTGAGGTCCAGAAACTACTCCTCCAAGAGGGAGAGCAGCCACTGCCCCGCTCCTCCAATGCAGTAAGAGTCCAAATGAGATTATATGCTAATATAATTTCAACACTATCCAATTCATATTTGCGAGTTTGAAGGAACCCCCACAAATCCGAAATTGTATAATCAGAAAATCTGTAAACATTTGGGTTATTGTTGCATAGGAACAGGAGAAGCAGAGATGTCTCAGCAAAAAGAAAGAGGAGTTGGAGAAGAGGAGTGTGGAGAAGCGGAAGGAGGAGGTGGTGGAGATCCAGAAACTGCAAGCTAAGCTGAAACAGGAGCAGCAGCGCTGGGACAGGGAGTGTCAGGCCAGACAGAAACAACAGGTGACCCACACTCACTTTTAGCAATATTTGTTCGGTCCATACACTCAGGAACAACATATGCGATCATACAGGCGAGGTTCGAACAACAGGGGAACCCTATAGCATCTCACTGTCCTCCTTTTCAACTTGCAGGATGAGCTGGAAAGTCTGCTGGAGCACCGTGAGCAGCAGTGCCACCTGGAGGCTGAGAGGCTGCGCTGCGAGCGTGAGGAGCTGGAGGCCCAGCTGCTAGAGTACCAGCAGAGCCTAGACCGACTTAGGGAGGGCCAGAGGACAGTGGAGAGGGAGCGGGAGAAGATCGAAGCCCAACACAGGATGCTGGCCAGCTGGAGACACAACCGCCAAAGAAGCCTTCCGGTTATGATACCACTGGACGGATACCAGGTAGGAGAGAGATGAAGGGAAGAGTTGGAGATAAACTGGAAGAATTGAAAGAAGATAAACTGTATGAATTTAACGAAAGAAAAGGTGCCATTCTTTGCTCTTTTTGTGTCAGGTGTCCAGCCATAGTCAATCAGGCAGCCTGGATGGGAACGGCTCAATGTATGTGAACGAAGAAGCTCTGCTCCAATCCCTCCAAAAGAGCCACCTTTGTCCACAGAACAACCAGCACCAAGGTCACCGGGCTGGCTTTAGGACCAGTCAAGGCAGCTCCGTCCACAGCCCCAGCCAGACGTCAAACCTCAGCCTTAGCCCCAGCCTCTACAACAGCCTGAACACCCTACTTAGCCAGGCCCATGTCAAACCAGTACCGGACCAACTGGCACACACACAGCACCACAGTCAGCCGGGCCCCATCAATCGCCCTGAAAACCCATTCAGCAGTGGCTTCCCTACAAGACACGAAGGAATCAACAGTAAGAGCACACCCACACTTTTGGAGAGAAACAATTCTGTTCTATACTTCCAAGTGTATGAATTGCCTTTGGTACTTTTATCAGTATCCTTGGGCCCTAATACTTTGTGCTTTGTTTCTGTCAGATATTAGCCCCTCATTGGACAGACTGTCACTGGGCTCTCTGAGGGTCGGGCCAGCAGGCCTGGGGCAGTATGAGTACGACACCTCGGCCTCTCTCAGCCCCCTGCTGACCCGCCAGGCCTACCTCGCCCTAGATGTACAGAACGGGGAGGACGGAGGAGAGGAGAACATCGTGTACCTGTAGGGGCACTTGGCCAGTGTTAGCTGAAAGTGGTTGAATGGGCAGGCGTAGGTTGTTGGAGAGTGACCATATATCCAAGCCGTGTTTAATTTTGCTCCAGTGTATCTATTATATGGTTATTATGTGGTTACAAGTTAGACATTTTTGGGAATTATTTGTAATTAAATGAAAGTTCAAAGGAGTTCAGATTTGTTTTACCATGTGCCTTAATTAATCTATTACTGTAGGTTACTAATTACTTCTCTCTTTATTAAGAACCAGAACCATTGTGCCTTCATACCAAAGATTCAGAATCTCTAGCACTGAATCAGGTCCTTGTTACTCTCTGGAAAATGGTCTTAATGTAAGCTGAGTTGTTACACACATGGTCTTCAAGTTAGACTTTCCCATGATCACTTGTAGATGCACGCTTTACTAACCAGCATCTCCCTTTTAATACAAGTTTGAGAATGTAGAGCTGTCTCAGCGCCAATTTATTCTTCAACTACAGTTATCTTTAAATGTAGAAAAACAATTCATATTATGTGAAATTGTAAGATTGACAGAGATATTCCAATAGTATGTGATATTTGATTTGGAAAAGGGCTACCAAGTGACACTGAAATATAAAACGGATGTTTAAGTTTGTATAAATATGTACTGATTTAATCTGTGCCAAATGTAATATCATAAACACTATCCGATGTAATTTCTGTGTAGAGAGAGTATATCCTCAAAATGTAACGCTGCCCTTCTGTTTGTTATTTATTTTTTAATGTTTTGGTCCATGCACTGTGTATACAATATTTTGTATAAAGTTCTATGTGTACTCAATGCCTTTAGATATCGCAGGAGTTAAACCTGCCCCTAAATCCATATTGATTATGCTATATAAATATGATTGTTGAACATATTTTTGTGGATTATTTATTTAATAGACTTCGAAGTGACACTCTTAAAAACATGAGCTTCTTCATACAGGATACATCTATGACATTCAGCACAACTGCATTAAGCAACACCAGCAGGATGATTTGGCTGTTTTAAGACAATGACTTCCTGTAACCCTTTACTCCCTCCTGTTCATATACCAATGCACACTCAAATTAAGCAGTTGATATGGAGAGGATGCTAGATATCTTAAAACTAGTGCCAGTCATTTAGTTAGCATAAGTGATCCACTGTTTACATTATATGTTGTTTTTAATGTAATTAGATTTGAAATATGAACCGTAAAGCCTTGTTTTTGCATGTTCTCAAGCTATTTATAATAGTCAATGAGAACCAGTTAATGTCCAACACTGGAAAAATCTTTGCAGTAGGTAAGTAAAGTCAAGTGTCAACATTTTTGTTTTAAATATGATGTGAATATAAGTGCATTGAACTGTTTAAGTGGTGGAATTTGTTAATGTGTATGCTGGCATGCAGGTTGGAACCCTCATAGACCAAACATTAGTGAAATGTTGTCTGTTAAAGAGAGGCAGAGTCTTGTTGTGAGGTGGCTTGCAAAACACAGCGATTCTCCAGGAGAGATAGAAACCTACGAAGTCGAGGTTGGACGTACCAAAACCCGAACAGTCATTTGCAGTGTGAGTAGATGTGTAATACTGTTTCTCAGGTTTGCATTATAATGACATACACGTGTTAAATCTGTGCATCTACCCTTAATGTCACTCAGAAAAATGTTAGTGCACATCCTGTTAATAAAGACGGTGTATTTACATGGACATGGACATCGCTCCTGCCTTTGGAATGTGCCGACCATTCAGTCAGAATTCGACACTTAAACAATCCCTTTGGTTTGAGTTCCTGGAGCGAATGGAAGACCAGTATTGGTTTGTGCAAAAATCCTTGTTGATTTCAGTTCAATAGAAATTAAAAAATTACATTGAAAAGAATTTTTTCAAAAACAAATTTGCAAGTCCCTTTAAATTTGTTCTTATAATTTCCATCAAAGTTTCACAACACATGATTTGATGGCATTTAGATTGCACATCCTTTTTTGCCACCCCTCCACCGAAGTCTACTATCCTTTACCTCTTTTCCTTTTTTCCCAATTCTTTCTAGGAGTCCAGGGTTCTGTGAATGAGACCAAAATGTTTCCCTACCAGCGGGTTCTGAGGGAGGGGTCCACCATCAGGCCTTGTTGTGTTCCCCCTAGAGGAGTCCGCATCACCAAGATGGCCTTTAATGGCAGCATCCAATCCATGGATAGTATCGGAGACCAAGTCAAAGCCATCACCGTTATTAACCTGAACATCACAAAGACAAACCATATGGGGGTGTTATTTCAGTGTGACAGTACTAAACCCCACTACTGCCTCAACTATGTCAGCTGTGAGTCAAATATACTACAGACTTAGATAATAAAAGTGTGAAGTATTTTATGTAAGACAAGTGTGTGCATGCTTTCCAGTTCCTCCCCAGAAGCCAATGAACCTAAGTTGTGGGACAACCAATCTGAGAACTATCACCTGCACTTGGAATCCCGGCAGAGAAGCTAACCTGAAAATGAAGAAATTAAAACGTACATACACACTCAGCATAAAGTACGTTTTTATTATGCTCTTAGACCAAAATGAATAACATATGAGTATTTATTTTTATTTTACTGTTATGGTGAAATGAATGCAATTAAGGTGTTCTTTTTTTTCCTCATTATTGTTATGTATTTTTGACTGGACAGAAACTCCAACCAGGCAGCCATAAATTGCAGCACGTCCTCTTCCTGTAGTTTCCAGGCTGTCCCGGGGCTAGAGGAGTACCAGGTGGCTGTGCAGGTAAAAGACCAGCTGGGAGAAGAAACAGAGAGCCACACCTTCAACATTTCTGACATGGGTGAGAGAAGAGCCAGAATCTGTTAGTGGGCTCTTGTTGGTTTTATTGGCCCTTGTAACTGCTTGTAAAACCCCTACATTCATCAAAATGTTAACGCAACTGTATTTCCTGCGTGTTTAGTATTTCCAGTTGTCCAGGGCGTCAGAGTAAGCCCAGGTGTGATGAGCGCTAACATAACCTGGTTGATACAGGGTAACCTTTCTGGCTTGGATAAGCTCTGTCGGGTCAGCGCACATCCAGTCCTCAGACCTCTGGTAAGTGAAACCTTCACCATGACACATATTGCAGTGCGAGAACATAAAGTTGCCATAAGATAACATGACGTTTTCCACTCGTGTGGAGAATCAACAAAACGATGCTGACTTTACAGTGGCTGTTATCTTAAAGGATGCCAGTTGTAGCGGCTCAGACGGTCATTGTGGAGTTTGGCTCGAGGAGTTACTCCCCAACACCTGCTACTCCATCAGGGTACGCTGTGCTGTAAGAGGCAAGCTCTGGGGGGAGTGGTCGCATCCCACCAACTTCACAACCTGTGAGTTGGAAACCAACATCCTGTAAGGTGCTGTAGGTCCTATCGGGATTACAGCATTGTTTAATGTTAAGAAGTTTCTTCTCCCTTAGACCCTTCAGTGAGCTTGAATGTGTGGAGGAGGCTGAGAGAGCAGTCCAACCACCGTAATGTAACCCTGTTTTGGGTCCCGGTGAGACCGTGACATTGTTTCTTTTTAGATCCTTTTTTAATAAAGATATCCTGTTATTGACCATTTTCAGAAATGATACATTTGATGTTCCTTATGATACAACTATTTTAATATTTATCTAAAGGTTTTCAGTGGTTCTGAAGCAAATGAACACATAACTGGCTACCGGGTGCAGTGGGTGCAGGGTGCTGGGAATGGAACCCTGTGGAAGAACAGCGGTGATACCCAGGCAGAGATTTCCATTGGTCCAGAGCAGTGTGACATCACTGTTCAAGCTGTGCTTCAGAAAGGTTCCTCCCAGCTATCCCACATTGTCATTCCTCAGACACAGGACAGAGGTGCGTCACTTACTCTTTATTATCAGATTGAACACGTCTTTTTACTTTCCGCTAAGCTATTCAATCTTTATTGCATCATATTCAGATGCATTTGCAGAGCTAGTAGCTATATATTTAGTCATCCATGTACTGGATTCAGGGGTTTGTAAATGAGACTGGATTGATCATCATGTCTTGTCTGTGAGCAGAGTACCTTCTGAAGGAGCTGCGGGTGAAAGGCAGTTCCACAGGAGAGTTCCATCTTTACTGGACAAAGCATGAGAACGTTACCTGTGGTTACACTGTGGATTGGTGCGCTTTATGTTCTGGGGTTCCTTTTGCTGTGCAATGGAAGCAGGTGCCAACAGGAAATAATTCCCTATTCCTACCAGCAGGTAAATAGTGAACATAGTGGATGCACAGGCCACTTAAACATTTAAATAAATGTGAATACAAGCCAGTTCTGTCTGTACTTTACAGGTGGTTTTAAAGCGGGTATGCGGTACACATTCAAAATCTATGGATGCACTCAAAGGGAGCACAGACTTTTGGAGATACAAACTGGATATTCACAGGAGCTGAGTAAGAATCTTTGGTTCAGATACTGTTAAATGAGGTTCAAAAACATGTGTTAATATGTAGAATAAAACATATTTGAGGCAGGGTTCAACAAATATTTCTTCTTCTGTCAATATTTATTGCGAGCCTCTCTCTCTTAGTTCCTTTACAAGCTCCACATCTGGTTGAACCTCTTAAAATGGATTCCTCCTCTGTGACACTGGAGTGGACTTACAATGAACAGGATTCTAGTCAACCTGGGTTTATTACTGGCTACTTGGTTGTTGTGCATGAGACCGGGTTGGAAAATACATGGGATCAAATGCAAGGCAAGTTATAAATAAAAATAATTATACTGTTTTTATGATATTTTAATCTGTGGTAATCTGGTATGTATTGGCATGTGGCTACATTCTATCCAACAATGTGGGAAATGCCATATGTAGCTGGCGAGAAAATCCATTTTAGTTCCAAAAAAGTTGTTTTTGTCTTTTGAGGGCAGGTTTTATGAATATTTCTGTGGGGGACCCTAAGAATAAATCTGTGACTATAGAAGGGCTGCATGAAGGTAAAAGATACAACTTCAATTTGTGTGCCCTCACGGCTAAAGGCAGAGGTCCAGCAACCTCCATCACCATCACAATCCCTTCAAATTGTGAGTAACAGCAAAACACAGCAGGCGTTTTTAGATTTGACCAAATTATGTATGATGCTATTTGAAAAATGTTGATATTTATAACATGAGGATCTGCTGCAGTAGTTGAAAAACTCTTTGCTGTCTTATCTGGCAGATTCTGCTTACCTGTTTAAAGTGTTTTGCTTAACCCCCTTCTTGCTGCTGCTGGGTTGTACCATTCTCCTGTGGCCATGGTGGAAGTTGTGAGTTATTAACTATAGTACATGTCGAAATAGTGGCTTGTGCATTAATTTTGTAGGGTCAGCGTCATTCCCTTTTCTTTCTGCTAACGATGACCTTGTTCTGTTCATTCAACATATCCTTCTCTAGGCTGACTGCTAGACTGGTGAGCATTGTTAGTTACCCTCCTGGGATTAACCTCAAAACAATTGAATTGGACCCTTATTTATATGAGGTAAGAAGATCAACAAAAAAACATACCATAAACTTTTGTTGCCATGTCCATATCTCCATTTGATAGTGATATCCATGATTATACTCAGTTCTCATAAGAAAGATTGTATTTTTCTCTAACAATGTCTAATTACATCTATGGCCTTGGTTAGACAAGTGACATGCTGGGATCACTGCCGCTCGAGGAATGCCCCTGCTGTGATATTGAGATTCTAAATGCCAAAGCCAGTGTGCCAGACACCACCCTAATTTCCACCCTGGACCACCCTGGTATTTCCTTTTTAACTCAATCTTCATCATATTCTCAGTCCTTCCTTTATTTGCCCATCACATCACACAAAGACTACTGACAACTCTCAAGAATAGGGCATTGTCCAGTGATGTTTTACTTTAACATGTTATGGAAAAAGCCATAATACCACATCAACATGAGCTGTCTCCAAGGAAACAGGTGTTCGATTGAGAAAAGTTGACGACTTTCAAATACTATTTTTGTCTCTGAGCACTTGCCATTCTTCTTGTTATATAAAAAAAATGAATGAGATGACGCATGCCATGTAAATTAGTCCATATTCTCATTCGGTGTTTGGGTGTCATGTCAACACTCTTTTGAATAGTTTGGTTGGTGGGGTCATGTTTTTCTTTATTTGATTTTTGCACTACATAGCTCTTCTTCCTCTGATTCTAACCGCAAACCTGAGGTTGCAAAATTGCAACAGTCACATAATTATTTTCCAACTTCCTATTAGCATCAATCTCAAATTAAGATTTCTAAATGAAAGCCATTAGGGTCTGTGTATACACAACTTTATGTATACTTTATAGTCTACCCTGCAATGGGTTTAATGAATAATTATTTTCTACAAGTTAAATATTTGTTCAATGTGTGAACATTCAGATTATGAGCAGGAGCCGATATTTTCAAGCAACATGAAAACCTGTGAAGATATCTGACTAACTAACTAACTAACTAACTAAGATCATTGTGAGATGATTGTGGTGGTAACAAATGACTAGATTTTTAGTTGCCATTGTCGAACGGCTCCCCATGTTGGTAGCAGGCTGATACTGCTTTGGTTGTCCACATGTTAACTTATTTGTTCTACTACCACCCATTTATTGAGAGCCACGAAAGTTGTGCGTGTCAAAGACAAAAAAGCATGATGTTTATTTAGACAAAAATCACAACTATTCTGGACATAAATTGTGACAATATATATATATATGAATGTGTGTGTGTGTATGTTATATAGTACATTACCACAGTGCAGACTTATAAAAACTCAGAGACTACACAACTGTCTCATCTTTCAGTAGTAGACTTAAAAGTTGGATCTAATCTAATAATAGATAGGAGAGAAAAGAGCGGTCCAACCAGGCAACAGCGTCATCGGCTACTTTACTACAAATTACAGACATTTGACAGTCTTTGATTTAACCTTTTGCTGTTTAGCTAGCAAGGATCTCTCCATTAAATGTCTGCATTGTTTTAATCAGTTGTGGACTTTGGACTTTGTAACTACACTCTCTAGAAATAAAGCATCCCCTAATGCAATCCAATATCCTAAAACAGATCTAGTATGCATTGGGATACCTCAGACAGTCGTCCTCTGTTCACGAATCCTAACTCTTCTCTTTTTCCTAAAACAATAGAAATCAGTCAGAGGAACATTCATAAGGAATTCAAATAAAAAGTAACAATGTAACTGTTTTTTTTTTGTTTTTGAAAATAAATGTCAAAATAATTCTGAGTAATTTTGCTGATTATGACAAACCAGTTTTTCCCCTTTGATAATCTGAGGATTCAACGAAGAGCATTTGAACATATATTGATTATTCAGTGAGTATCTTGTGACTTCTAAGACACACAAACCAGTGTAGCTAGTTGGTCTGTTAATACATTTACATTGTACAATTAGAGTATTCAAGTGTTTCTCAAACTTGGCTTCATAGTATATCTTCAAACTCTTCACAAGTGTCAAATTCTTACCTTTTGGGTGCTGAGACCATGCACCTCCACAAGCTTGCATAGAGAGCCAGTAAAAAACTGATGAACACTGCCGCTGCAATGGCACCTAGAAATACAAATGGGTGTAATCTCAATAACTCTCATAAAAATCTTTGCAGAGAGAAGGTACAGTATGGAGTATTTTTGAGTGTGTAAAATTTTACAAATTCATTTTCCTGCATTGTAAGTGCTGCTCACCAGGTATGATCCCGTTGCTGGGGAAGTCCTCTGTGTGGGGTGGGGTAGCAGAAAGGGAACCTTAAATAACATCAGACATTTTTTTACATCAAATGGCATTAAAGTGCTATTCTGTTTGAGGAAGTGTGACATATTATTATCAATTTAAAAAATAAAAAAAATAAAATATCAATCGGAAGAGTGAGAATTTAATTTAGGTAGGACAGTGTATGTTTGTGCACTGACAATGCAACCCACACACCAAACACTTACCATTACTTTGATTAGTTGTAAATATTTGCCCATCTTGCTCTGGGACAGCCATCTAAAGTCAAAAACAACTATAGCCTAGTTGCAAGTGACACTGCTTGGACACAAGTGATAAATAACGAATTCTTCTCAAAAAAAAGAAAAGGTCTGTAAACTTAATGCAAGAACTGATACTCCTACTTTTGTTGGTGACTATATATCAGCCTCAGGTGCGATCGGGCCATGCAGCCCTAAAGTTTATATTTTCGGGGGGTAGGCCACTTCGATAGTCCAACCATTTGCCAGTGAGTATATCATGCAACAAAACCCATTGTTTTGCCTTACTTCTCCGTTTCCATCGCTCGACCAGCATAGGAAATGGTCAGTGAGCTCATTTCGGACATTCAGATCAAACAAGGCAGGTCTGGAACGTGCAGGTTCTCGTGCTACAACGAACTACCATAGCTCATATAAACATCTCTATCTTAGAAATTTCCACCAGCTGACTTTTCCAGTTTTTAGGGGGCGTGGAGGGAGGGGCCAACCCAGAACTTATTTACTCACGCGTGCCACTTTGTCTTTGCGCTACAGTACTACGGCGTACTACAGGACTTATAAACTTGCACAGCCGTATTTGGTTGTGGCAGTGACTACACCTTAATATAAAACTAAATATTGAATTATTGTTGATAAAGCACATCATTGATTTGTCTAGACAAGAGTACATATGTCAAAAGCGACGATTATTGTGTTCTAAACTGAGATTTTGCGTAAAAGTATTCATTTTTAGATGAGTCATTTTATCAATATACTTTCATAGTAGCATGTGGTGTTTACTTTGGTTTGAAGTGATGCACAATTGCCTGTTTTAATGTTTTTACTTTGTCGCGTGTATTTAAAAATAATTTTAGATCGCAACCACAATTGATTGTGACTAGAAAGACATTTCTCACACAATCTTGGAACTCCCCTACTGATTAACGTCACCTATGGTTTAAGTAGTATAAAGGGTGTGGTCGTGGAAGAAACAACAAATTAAAACTTGTTTTGAAAGGACAAGAGCGTACCATAGACGGCTGCCGAAAAGAAACAACATCGTGCTGCACTAGTTTAGTTTCTCAAATACTACAGGAAACACGGACTGAGAAATTCCCTAACGTATTTGGGGAGAACAATTGGCTATTTCAACAGGGACAACATGAATACCCTACTTTATTTACGATACTACGACATTACGCAGTGGAAGGCTTGAATTGGATTTAAAAAAAAAAGAATTTAATAAGAATATTTAAGTATATTAAAAATACAAACTAACTCTGAGTCAGTGTGGGTCTTTATGTTAAACTTTTCTTTTTTCAATTACTCAATTTTCCTGGAGTGACTGTTTGGTCAGGGAGATTTGTTAAACTCATTCCAGAACCAGTCTATTCTTTTCAGCCAACTAATTCTGTGCCACCTTCAGTGTTTGGATCAACAAAATATTATTCCAAATAAATAACCTTTAATGTATTGTTTACTGTGGAAACTCAGGCTGCGACGAACCTGGAGATGTTCTTTCTGAGCCTCGCCTCGCTTTGCCTTACCCAGTGGCGTTGTTGGTTGTACATAAACTGTATGACAAACAGTTTATGTTGCAGCAACAACGTTCAAAAACGAATATTACGGCATTGCATCGGTGGATTAAAGGATTTGTAAAAAGATACAGAAATATTTCCAAATATTCAAGACTTTAAATTCAGCACATTACAAACGTATACATTTCAGACAACTGCTCACTACCCGTGATCATTGCCTTGCATCGACACTCGTCAGAATGAACATCGAGTTTTCATAATTGACAATGATACCGTTATACAGAGAGTAATGGTGTTCACTTTTAACACAGAGGAGACATAATCTGGTAACTATTGCACAGACGTTTGTGCAGTGAAGCAATAAGAGCAACATGTCAACTCACACAAATAAACACGCGCAAAACTCACTCAGCCAAAAAGAAAGCAGCAATACATCTAAAATGCTATACCAAAGGCATATCGTAAATAGATCAACTTATTTATTCTAGTAATGATTGGGAACACTGGGGTCACCTGTCCACACGAAGTTAGCTGGTGTCCAATGTATGACAACTATGCAGTTTATAATAACCGGATAAAAGGAGTGTGATACCTGTGATCTTGACCTCATCCAAAAAAACTAAACAAAACCCTGAAATGTAGACCAGAACACCACACCATACAAAAGCTACGTGAACATAATAATCAAACATAGTTAGGGAAGCCAAAGTCCATGGTTTTCTAATCGAAAGAGGCGGCATTGATTACAATAAACCCATCACTTGAACTACATGTTTCTCCCCGGTTAGTCAACATAAAAAATGCGAAATCTATACAGCAATAAGGCTTGATCTAATAAATATATTTTTGTCCAAGAATCGCAACTCAGTTTCCCAACAGATGATCAAAGCTTGGCAGCACTATTAATCAATACTTATTTTCAAACTCGGAATGTTTTTAATAGTTCACACCACTCAATATGCCAATTTGTTTTTTAAAATGTGTCCTAATCCAGACAAATTGTATGGAAAGGGATTAAGTAATGTTCAATTAGCCATAGGCCCATACACCAAACAGCAACTGATTAGCTTTCACTGCTTGCATGACAGTACCTTCAATCACTACTTCAATACTCCAGAAAGGCTTTGATACACTACATAAGAAGGACCAGCTAATGATCTGGAGGAAACAGAACTTAAACAGCAAGTGCCTGACATCCGTGTGTGTCATCTTCAGGACAGTAGATACAAAGGCGACATGAGATAGTCAAGATTGCCTTAAAACCAGCTAAGACACAATAACCATCTTTCACTTTGTAATATTTCAAGGAGTCAAGTCAGTCATGGAGAGGAATCCAGAAATCTGACCAGAAAAATTGTTTTTTTAACAGGTTGACAACAAACCATCAGATACATCATTACAGAATGTCCATAGCTGGTCTTGAACCATCACAAATAACTGTAGCCTTTAAAACAATGCCTAGCACGTTGTTTTTTCAACCTGCACCTTCCATTAGTGAGAATGCTCACATTTCAGAGATCATAATCCCACCCATAAACCCCCAACCCCGTAATTCGGTTCTATCCTGATGTCAAATCCTGGAACGAGCATGGAATCCATTCTGTCCTCAGTGCTGGGACCTGGAGGCTGATGCATGATGTTAGTAGTAGTAAGAGAAGGAAGGCCAAGATAAGCGTCCAATGTGACAAAGCATCACATAATCTCACAGCAGGAGTTCTGCTTCCTTGCCTGCAAGAGATACAAAAAGGACCCAACCATTAAACACACCATTACTTGTTTAGCAATGTCACATGTCTGTTAAATTCAATTTGTGTATAGACCTTAATACTTACAGTCTTATAGAAGGCTTTCGACTGGTTCCCTAAGTGTTCAGACTTAGCTACCAGATCATCCAGCTTTTCTCCTCTCTCCAACAAACTCTCCATAGTGTTGTGCTGTGGAGCAAACGTTTTCAGAACTGATCCACACCCAAATCATCATTTGTTCAAAAATCAAATAGTTGACTATTACAAAGCCATCATCTCTCTGACGTCAAGTTATTAAACGAGTCAAAGCAATCTAGAACAATCCTGCCATTATATGAACTAATGTCTCACCAGAATAATTTTTGTCTCATCCAGCTCAGCTTGCACTTTGGTCATCGCATCTGCCTCTTTGGGATTCTGGGCATAAACAGAGAGGCTGTCAGACACGAAATATCAAACCGAGCCGAAACAATCTATCCCGAATAAAGATGTGAATTATATTTGCTTTCAGTTTATACATATGTTAGGTATACCAACTTTAATTAAATTCACTGTATGTGAACACCTAATACAGAATACCTGGTATTTGGCAAGGTGAATATCCAAGGCTTTGTAGTTGATGGTTTCTGGGCTACCGGAATGCCAGTCTATACTATCCACTTGCCTTGAGAACTCTTCTAATACCTGGAAAATCAAAAAAACACTTTATTTACCCACACAAACAAACACAATACTGCTGAAAAACCTTATGTGAATCATAAGTCAAACACACTATAAGACAAAACATGTATGTCCCCTTACCTTGTCAAGTAGTGTAAAAGCAACTCTCTGTGGGTATTCATTATCTGCTATTACCACTGCACCCAAGTTGTCATTCCTCACATATACATGGCATAGGTACTCTGAAAGTAGGTAAAATAACAGAGAAATATTTAAACAAAGGCGCAGAAATAGATATATCAACTTTTAATTATAAATAAGATGGTCAATAAAACATACCTTGTTCTTTCACAGAAGCTCGGCTTCCATGTGCAGTTCGCTCTACAATCAAGGAGCTGGTAAAAGTCATAAACTCTTGGACACTGTGAAAACAATACCCAGGCACTATAAAGCAGGTACATAATAATCTTGGCTATGTGGTATGACTAAAATAGCAAAATACAGATAGGCTACCAAGTACCACAGAAATAATCAATAGTAAGAATATTATTTGATCTAAAATTGTTTCAACCAGTACACATCTTTCCAGATTAGCTATTCCATCACCTTAATAGTAAGGTAATACATTTTTTTTAAAAAATTAGACTATAAAATACTAGTTTTTTAACCTGGAACGCTGAAAGAAGCTGAAAGATGACAGGTCATATGCTGCTTTAAGTAGATTAGCTTTAGTTGCTCCTTTGTTAAGGATGCTGAGGCTGTAAAGCTTCATCGTGACCAACGTGGACAGTTAGCTTGACAGATCTGGAAAACAAAACACAGACATTAGACAAAGCTAGCTACCACTACCAGTCCGGTTGAGAATAACACGACCTCGCAATGTCAGTCACTCACATACTTACAGAAGGTAGTATGAGTATGTGACTGACTCGTTGAGTCACACTGCCATCTGTACTGCATACAATGTGGCGGGCAAACATGTCAATCAAGATATCGGGGGATTATTATTATAAATACATATATTGCTAATAAAGTTAATGTAAATTATGTCTGGGCGAATTGTGTTCGTCAACTAATTTGTGCAGTATTTCACCATCAGCGCCGTCGAAATCTTAACCTCTAAATCGCGGCACCACCACGCCCGATGAAGGATGCTTGGAATTGTTGAAACAGACACAATTACAAACAAATAAACACCGACCATACATCATCTTTTTAAATCGTAATGCTAAAAATGATCTCCGCTTGCTCCAGGATCCGTGCTCGATCATTTGCAACGTGAATTGGCCTAATTCTGCCAGCTACTTTGCCCAATAATTGGAGAACTGAACTTGTGTTATTGTTGTAGTTCGCCGGATATGTAGTTGGCCTGGTTCATACGAACAAGCTAAGACTGAGGCTAAAATGTACTTATCTAAAGTCCTCAGCAAATCGAAGATGATGAGAACGAAGACAGAACGGCTAACGTCGTTAGCTGACCAGTTAGCAAGCAAAGAAAGTTATTTACCTGCACGCCACGTAAACTTTGTTAGGGTTCACTTTACACCGCACAAGAAATATTTGATAGCTGTTCCAAGATATAAGTGTATATTTAGTCCATAACGGAGTGCATTAAAATCATCAGGGAAGCTTGGAAGAAACAACGCCCACGTCACGACTAATGAAAGGTGCGATAAAATGACATTTCCGGTCGAAACAAAGCTTTTCGAATTTTGTTGGCAGTTGGAAACGAACTTTTAGGTAATTACCGCCACCTACTGTACTGGAGCTTTAAAAGCAAGGTAACAATTCTAATTCCCTCTGTAATTGTTCATTAAAGCGACTTTAAATACACTTCAAATATCAAATATATAGCAGCACCTTTCTACAATTCGTACATTGTGAAATCAGTGGGAGGATTAAATCAATCGTCGTTTAGGTCAGTACTCTTGAAATCTCGTTAGCACACATTCCAATGTATGTCACAGGTTACAATCTGCCATAACGAATTGGTTTATGATACAGGAAGGGGCCTTACTAAATCGGGAAGAGAAAATCCAACGATCGCTGCTTCTCAAATTGCATCTTACTTTTATAATTATAATTATAATTTAGTAGAAATTATTAAAATATGGACTTAAAAATCTATTAAAATATGGACTTTTGCATGCATTTTGGCATAGCCGATGGCACGACTATGCATTGTGACATACAATTCTTTCGTGGCTCTTATGGTGGCGGCAGCATTTGAGTATAGTCGTTGATCTTGTTTGTAACATGCAATGATTGTGTGTCTTTTCCACTGGAAGACATAGCAACAATTCACTTCAAATACAAAGACTAGGAGTCGAATGTGAAAATTTTAGAAGGGCAGACTTTATTCAACATCAAATAAAGTCGAGTTTTAGACCGCGGTAAAGATAGCATTACGTTTGATATTCGCTTGATATTCAAATTTAGTGGCTGATAATTTTTTACTCTTATGACATAAATGTTTCAAAGCAATTGCGTTTGACTCATCCTG
>JAVQJS010056966.1:5000-14946 GCA_036024795.1 Galaxias rostratus | reverse complement strand
AAACACACACACACACACACACACACACACACACACACACACACACACACACACACACACACACACACACACACACACACACACACACACACACACACACACACACACACACACTTTGCCCTTGTCTGCGTTAAAATTAATGGGACACCTATATACACTTTGTTTGGATGAAAGACGCAAGTTATACAAAGGGAGACCGTTTTATCAGTTGTTGAGAGAGAATATATTTGACAATGTAAAACAAAATCTTATTGAAGATTGATTCCATATATTACGAAAGACTTATTATTGAACTGGTGCTCAACCATTCAGTAGTTGTTTGGCAGATGGAGCAGCAACTTAAAAGGAGAGGGGAGGGAAAGAGAAAAAAACTGCCACTTCCTCCTCTTTCCCACCCAATCCCCCGGCTCCTTAAGAAAGTGGCACTCTTTCCGCGGGATCAAACGTGACGCAAGAAACAACCCAACACCCAATGATGGGATTGGAGAGAAATGCTTATATCTGTTTTAATACAATGATTGTTCTTATAACAATTTTTAAACTTTAAATGGGTCTGGACTACAGCTATTGACATGAAAAGAATTACTGTTGCTGTTTACCCTTACGATCATCGTCCTTAATGTTATTATTTTATCCAGCTCAAGTTCCCTGCTTGGCCTTTGATGGTGGAGACGGCACTGTTCTACAATTAGTTAAATTAATAGAACAGATTCAAAATGCATGTACAGAAAAAGTGTTACTATTCAGTTAGTTCAGCATTCTTTTTATTATTGGTCCTGTTTGGAATATTAAGGAGACATTGCAAAATACGTGCTTTTACCAAATTGACCAAGGCCCTCTTGTTCTTATACTAATTGGGACTGGTTTGCTTCACTAAACTCTGCTTAGATTAATGAAACAGTACCCAACTGAACATAACAGGTGTGCAGCAAAAACATGATTCAACATTTTTTTCAAGGAGAAAAACTTTAGGGCACTTTACTTCCAGTTATGCAGGTGATGAAAGTGTAGCGGCTGTACTCCGGGTAGTTATATAACGTACAATAAGTATGAAATATGTATTGATTTGTTCAATTGACTTTTCTTTCATTATAGAATTCAAGTATTATAACAACCATACCCCCGAGTGCATTTCTTAATTGGTTCCATTATTCTTCCTGTTGTTACGTTTTTAATCACATTAAATGCATACCCTTTGTAAAAGTTAATTGATTTGATATAATTTTGTTTTCTTTAATGCATGTACAAAAACATCTTATTGATTTTCCTCTTGTTTTTTCCATCTCAAAAAAAAAAAAAAAAAATTCAAGGGCTTTGTCATGACCTCTCTACCTATAACAACAATCACCTCATATGCCACTTTTGATACTGGGAACACATGCCATCAAACTGTTTGGGCCTTTAGTGGTTGCAAGTCTTTATTTCTATTTTATCTTTATAACACCCAATCACACAAATTAAAAAATAAACACAAATATTTGAATTAGCTTGACCTCTTAGTTTCCAAGCAAAGGGCATGCTTTAAGTAATGTCATGCAAACGGCCCAGGGTAACATGATTCATATAAATACAAGTTACATAGCAATAAGGACGATGAAAGTAATGGGGCATCTTACTTATGGTTTAATATGTTAATAAGTATATCTGAAGTTCTACAGAATCTCTTGTCTTCCAAATAATGTTAAAATGAAAAGGTTTCATTTGTTATTTACATAGTCTACTACTTTGCATTCATCCCCTTCCTGCTACACCTTCTTGACCTCTGTTCAGTTATACCGTTCAGAGCCAGAGGACTACTACAGCTCAAATTTTACACTTTGCAGTATGCAAGGGATAGACCACACTCGGGTCTACAATTACGTTTGTAACCTCTATCACGATGTTATATTTTGGTTACGTAAATATATATTCATTTCAAATCAATCCAGACCATCTTGTTTGGAAATAATTGTTTTTTTTCCCTTAATTTATGACTGTAGAGAACAATTAAAGATGCATGGTTGATGCAAGAATTAAAGTGCATGGTTAGCACTTAAATTGTTAGCGCCACTCAAGGTTGAGATAAACTACTTAGAAGTCCCAGCTCCTAAAAGGTGCAATCCTTTAACATTGCCATGATAGTCATTGAGACCCTTCCAACCCGTTCCAAATTATATTGTATCAATGCCATAGATAAGAAGCCCTGGTGCCAAATCTCCTGAAAATAACCTGGGCAAAAACATTGATGATTTTGAAGAGGCAGAATAGCATATTGAACAAATGATTCCAGTGCAATATATATTTTATTTGTTATTTATACACCAGTAATTTACAGCAGAATTTCTAAATTACAAAAGAAGTCACAATATCTATAAAGTTAAGTGTTTTAAATGTGTGTAGACTGAAATCATAATGTTACAGTAATCCAGTATCCACTTTGAATAGAGAATTGGGTCAGACGGAGAGCACCGGACTCCTTACTAGTTCTCACCTAAGGAAAAGATAAGTAAGTTTAAAATATATCATAGCCACTGTTCAAAATCTGACAGCTACTTCAGCATTCTCCTCAGACTCTAGCTTGTCAGGGCCAGAGAGCACTTTATCACCACATGCATTCAGAGCCCAGTGCTACACATCACAGAATATTAAAAACCAATTACACAATTTTTCAAGGGACATACCTGTAATTGGTTCGTTTGGACATTTCATGCCTTAGGACCTATGAAAAGAGAAAACGAATTGACCAATTGGAAGGACTCGGGCATGTCAGTGCCAGGGAGCAGGTGATCAATACAAAAAGCATTCTGAGCAGAGTGCTAAACGTCACATTAAACTAAAAGTAGCCAAAATAATTTACGTTAAGAATCTCACCTGTACTGTAGTTGGTTCAGCTGGACAGCGGACAGTTAATCACTTTAAGGAAAAGCATCAAGTGTTAAAAACCATCTGAAATATCCATTACAGCAATTGGTTAACTAAATGATTCAGCAATCTCCTCAGTCTCCGGCTTGTCAGGGCCAAAGAGCACGATATCGTCACATGCATTCAGAGCCCAGTGCTAAACATCACAGGAGAAACGGAAAGCAAGTGGTTGAGCACGCGCTAAGGTGCGCTAGGCTAGTAACAGTACCAAGCATTAGCAGTAGATTTGACTTTCACATGTTACAATTAATGTATGTCAGTTCAGGTTTTACACAAAGGGCAACCGTAAAGCATAATTTAACATCAAACAAATTCCTTAAAACAAAAAACAGTTTCACTTTACAACAGCTTTTTTAAGGTAGCTAACGCAAGTCAGCGATTGTTAAACGCGAAGTACATATTTAAATATTACGGGATAAGCTAACAATAAAATCGCAATACATTAATACCTCGTACACCACTTTCACGTTCTTTCAGGAAATAGGAACGTGGTTGTTGGTGGCCATTGTTTATATAAAGTGTAGGACCCTTTTTAGTTGCCCTTAAGGTGCCTCAAATAAAACGCTTCGGATCTGTCTTTTTAATAGTAATGCTGTTGCTTATTTGATATTCTTGCAATCCGACTGTAATTATATCTTTGGTTTAATAAAAAAAAATATATTAACACAATTCGGGACAATCAAAAATACAAAATATTTAATCTGGCTTTGTTTTTAATTTGATTGTTTTATTTAACCAGTACGCTTCGCCAAGAGCTACTGTCATAGTTTAAAACAGAACCAAGTCTAGTAAGAAGAGAGAAAAAAAATGTCTAGTATGTAATTACATCTTGCAGAGCCTCTCAGCTGTCTGATCCTCGACATGTTCTGACATGGCAAAGCTCTCAAGTGTAGCCGCGTGTAAAATCACCGTCAATAGTTATAGAAGCGTAGTCTATGATTTTATTATAAACATAATCGGGTGATCCCAGCTGGCTGTGGAAGGCCCCCAGTAGCCTGAAAGGATAGGGCAAACAAGTGGACAGTGTGTCAATGATCTTGACTCCATTATGGTTTTTTTCTTCTTTATTCAATGAACTACTAACACCCTTTCCCACAGTACCACACACAGTTGGAGTAGATTCCTGTGTAATCTTGGTCAAAGGCTGTTGCTCAACCACAGAACAACAAAGCCAAAACACTGCACACTTCATTAACAGTACACTGAGAGAAGTGGAGCAAGGGGGAGCAAGAGAGAGACATGCATACATAGAGAGAGAGAGAGAGAGAGAGAGAGAGAGAGAGAGAGATAGAGCAAAATAGGGAGGAGTACTGTTTCCAGTGGTGAGGCACAGAAAACGAAAGATTTTGTTGTCTGCAGCTGTTTAGGAGACAGGCTTGGAACGCGAGAAAGGAAGGAGAAAGAGAGAATAGACAGCCAACTCATCCAACTCAACAATGAGCCAAGCAAATGGGAAAAGCAACATCACAAGCCCGGCAAAATAAATGGAAAACTGAAAGAGAAGGGTTGGGGCAAAAAGAGAGGAAATACTAAGAGAGAAGAAGAAAAACAGAAGAGAAAGAACAGCAGCAAATAAAACTTCAAATACAAAAGGAAAAAAAGTGGGTTAAAGCAGCCAGCACTCTAAAAGTGGCTGGGCAAGAGGTAAGTTACTATTTTACTCATATTCTGTTTAAACAATATAAGCACTTCAGTCTTGATGGACTGTTTTAAATCTGTTTCCATCCTTTGTGTTGTTTTGTTACAATGCATTTCAAAAGTATGCCGGCGTCTGTGCAGAGTAATGTGTGACATTAAACTGGTACGAGGAAATTAGGCAGAGTTTAGCCAGCGGGGCTGGGGGGTCTAATGAAAAGATTAAAATTCAGGGGCATGAAAAGATTTAAAGTTAGTGGTGACAGAGCTGGTGGCGGGACTTTCATTTCCATTTCAGATCATTCAAGTTGTGATACATTGCAAATCATCTGTGATTCTCACAAGGACAAGTACATGTTCCAACAGTATTCAGATTGATCTTGGACAACGCAATTACTAATCTGAGAAACAGTTAAAAATGTAGTTGCAAAGAATCTGATTAGTTTTAAGTGTTACAAAAAGACAAACCACTATGCAGCAACATAGTGATAATACCTAGGGATGGTAGATATTGTTAGTTTCCCCTGTACCCAGCACATGTTTCAGTCTTGTCTCCTAGGAAAATGGCAATTGGGGGACAGGAAGTTGGGTCAAAGGTTAAAAGGGAAGTGATTCATTATATGTCTGGTCCCCCATGGAGACAGAGCGGGAAGTAGAGTCTGTACTGATTCTCTTATGTTCTTACAGATGCTTGGGAAGTAAGTAGTGACATATGAACAAATAAATGCACAAGTTAAAATAGATACATTTGATATATATGTATTAGAAAACCTACAATACCCTCATATATATTTTTAATAATAGGTGTGTCCTATATTTTCTGAGGTAGTCTGTTCCACAGTTTGTGCCATATAATGACCATCATTTTAAGTAGACATCAAACATGACATGGCATCAAGATATATGCAAATGGCCAACCTATCATATACATTTACCATAATGCAATAAAGATAAACACATAAATAAGCATCAAGAACAAATAATTGGATATGACTTACCATTGGATATGTTATGGAGAATGTTTCAAATATGTCTGTCAGGGGAACAAATAATAAAGAAAGCTATGCTCTTCCTCTCTTCACCTCAAGTAGTCTTGTGATATGCAACATTCAATTAATAATGCCTGAAGTGAATAGTTGGCTCTTTGTATTTGCGTGTATTTGCGGGTCTGTTGGTGCTTATCTCCATGCATGTGATCCAATTAATGTGTTTTCGATTATGAGCGTGTAAGTCTGTGCATATAGGCCATTATCTGTTTTGTCTGGAGAGGGGTAAAGAAAAGTATACCTCCATAGAGACAGAACGAGAGTGGGGATGGGAAGACCTTTACCCCCTGTTTATTTTAGGATAGCTCATGTTTCACAGCTGGGAACTCTGGGAAAGGACATTCCATCCTTGCATATGACCTGTCCTCTTTTAACTGCATTGACTGAGTCTGCATGTCCAATATATGTATTGGTTATATATGTGTACAGTTTATGTGTAAACTCCAATGAGTGTTTTGTCCGGACCTGTTAGCCCTGCAAAGTACTGTAAGGTGGACTTTCACTAAATCAAGTGCATTCGTTTTGCATTAGCTACTGTATAGCTTTGTTTTATTTGATGCTTGTGTTCTCCTCTTAGCCAGGGTATCTTACAAACCAAATGTCTATCTTAGTGGCACTCGACTGGTTAAACATGTAGAACAGATAAATAAAGCTTAAATGTTACACGCATGACCGTCCTCTTCTACTTAGGGATTCAGAGAAATCAGAGAATGCTTAGGGCCAACTATAAATCTAAGAAACACACAAGCTAACTGAGCTGAATTGACTGTACTCAACTCCACTGAACAGTATGGCCACTAGGCTGGTATATGGCATATAGGCTGGTATATGGTCAATTCTGTCTTTTCCAAATTCGGAAGCATTTGTTACTTATATGATACATTATAGTACCTTATGTACTGACAGCAAAAATGCAGGTGGACCATAGACCATTCACTAAATATATGAAACCTCTGTTAAAAGCCTGCAATTTTGTAATGAAACCATATATCCATCCTGTTGAGTAAACATGGTAATCCGAAAAATAAGTTGACTATCATGTTTGTTCTCTCTTAGTGGTGAGAATGTCAACCCTCCAGCCCGAAAATACCCGTGAAGATGTGAACAACAAGAGCTTCTGGATGGTAAGACTGAGTGGCTGTATTTGTGTCAGTCTGTGGGTAAGGAGAGGGAAAGTATGAGCGTAGGTTAGATTCACAAGATTGGTTAGCCTTACTAAATCTTAATAGCCTTGCACGGTAAACAGACAAAACCATATTGCTATTTGTACATCCGTAAGCAATAGGCTGCAAGCATATGGATTAAGATCAATCACTACAGCTCTGACCGATTTACCTAAAAGAGACATTCATGAATGTAATGGGAACCAAGGTGCAGCCCTTTCATGTTTTAAGCTTGTAACTGGGCTAATGCACAGGGTCCCAGATTAATTCCCCCCATCTTGTAATTTCGGTTCTCGTTGTGCTGGACACGTGTCTCCAGTCGATTTCTGGCCCTTATCAGGTCCTGTTCTGAGACAGCTAGCCTCAGTCATTATGCTCTCAACATGCTCTGTCTTGTAGAGATGTACAACAATGCCTATGGTGTGTAGTCATCCCCATTTGAACTGCCATAGACTATTGGGACGTGCAATTACTGAAGGGTTCAGTAGGTGTGGCACCCACTTTGCATTGTTTCTATGTGCTAAGATGGCAACTGCATTTCAAACGTAAACAGCTGTGTGGTTCAAGTATGTACATGAAACACGATTTAGAACAGAGGGGCAATGGCTGTTTCCTTTGATGCAATGATTGGCCGGTTTAACAAATGCTGTCACAGCGACTTTACATTGTCTTCTGTGAGTGGCTGCCCTGCCGTGGCGCTGATGGCCTTAAGCAAAATTCCTCAGCTGTTTTCATTTAATTCTCAGACGACCAAATACAGGCAGCACAGGCTGCAGCAAAAAGTGAGAAGGAAACCGAACGAGAAACAAAACAGTATGGGATTATGCAGATGTTTACCATAGGGATATGGTTACTGTTTACCGGCAGTGTACCTTTCTGTGGATGTTTGAATGTATAAACAAAAGAGAGAGAGAGACACAAGAAGAAACAGATAAATAAAAAAATATTGGACTACGAAACAATTTAATTTCTGATACAACCTTTGAGTGCCAGGAAAATTGTGGAGCTTTCCAAACTCCACATCCACAAGCAAAACCCTTGCTCTGGAAATCTCATCAGACAGTGGCCTCTTGCCCTTTCAGTTGCAATTTGTTTTTTTACTACACAGACTTTCTTTATTGCCCATCGTTCTTCAAACGCACTCGAGACATGCGGCAACCATCAGCGGTGCACACAGGGAAACCACGCACCATTACACTGACACATGACACACCGGGTCTGTGGGATAGAGAGGTGTCACACTCGGCATGTAGAAAAACAAAGACATTAGTGTCTAAAGTTACAGTTACGTCACACAGCCATGTACTACATGGACTGGAGGGAACCCAGTGGACCACTTACTGGATCAATAGCTTTTGTTTATGAACTCCCATTGTCTTTGTGTGTTTTCATTGCTGTCCTCCTTTCCCACTAACTGTATGTATCCCCCTAGCCTGGGAACTACCAGCGCACTGTGAAACGCACGGAGGATGCCTTTCAGGCCTGTAATGACATGGTGGCGTGCTTCCAGGAGCGTGCACGGGTGGAGCGCCAGTACGCCCAGCAGCTCAGCGAGTGGAGCAACAAGTGGAAGCCCCTGGTGGACTCCAGTGAGTAAAGAGCCTTGATCCAGGCACAGTGGTAGTGGAGCCTCCTGTATATATGCTGGCCAAAATGTTCTGTGTGACCACCATAGAAATGAGGCCCCTTTCACGCTGTTATTCTATGCAAACATTGAGACTCACATTTGACACATGCATATTTTCTACACATAACAATGTTATAAGTCTAGGTGCCAAGAGCTATGTAGTTGAATCCTTTGCTTTATGCACCGCATTAAATATGTTTAAATTCTTAGATTAACCTGCAAGGTCTATATTTATCCCTCTTAATAGGTCATAACTCATTTTGCACCTCAGTATAAACATGATTTAGATACTTGCATTATTGTCTATGGTTGATAGCATTATAATGCCCATTACAAACCTGATGTTTTGCCCTGTGTGAGAGCTGCTGCATGTTTGTGTCAGCATTGTTGTTGTTGTTGTTGTTGTTTCAATGCAGTCTGTAGTCATCCTTCTCCTGTGTCTTTGGCTCTCGTCCCTCTGTTCCATGCAGGTCCCCTGTATGGTTCCCTCCTAAAGGCATGGCAGTGTTTTGTCTCCTCCGCGGACCGTCTGGCTGCCCTTCACTCCTCCGTTTGTCGCTCGCTAGTCTCCGAGGATGGCAGCCGTGTTAGAACTTGGCAGAAGGAGAGCTTCCACAAAAAGATCTTTGGAGGCTTCAAGGAGGCCCAAGACTTTGGAACTGGCTTTGCACGTGCACAGAAACCATGGACCAAACGCTTAAAGAAGGTTTTTTTTTTAACTCTGGTTCTCTCACTATGTTTTAACGTGGAACTGAACTTAACACGTTGCAATTGCTGAAAAAAGTGAGAAAAATACCACTTACTCCATTCTCCAGTCTGAATCCTGTTTTCTTTCCCCCAGTTGGACAAAGTTAGGTGTGTGTATCACAAAGCCAGCCGCAAGGAGCAGGCAGCAAGAGGTCGTGAGACCCACGCCCAGGGCAATCCTGATGTGCCTATAGAGAAACAAAAGAAAATCCAGGAAGAGAGAGAGCAAGCCCAACAAGAGGCAGAGAAAGTAGGATGTTGACCTTCTCTTATACAATAGAATGTGTCTCTGTGTATGGATGTTTTTGTATGATTCCTCTCGTCACGTCTTTCTGAAGGTGCGTTCCCGATATGAGAAGGTCCTGGAGGAAGTGACCCGCTATGCCCCTCGGTACATGGAGGAAATGGAGTCCATCTTTGACCAGTCACAAGAAGAGGAGAGGAAGAGGATAAGCTTCCTCAAACAAGCCTTTCTTTCCATTCACAGACACCTCGATGTCACCAACAATGAGAGGTACATATATCTGGCATTTGTGTAACAATAACAATAATAACTGATTGCATTCGATATAGCACTTTTCAAGACACCCAAAGCGCTGCACACTGTATAGGGGAAACTCACCGTTTGGTCGCCACAGTTTGGTAAACTCACACTACTTGTATATGTACTTAGGGTTGTAGTCCCTGATGTCTTAAAATGTGTTTTTTTTCTCTCTTTGTTTCTCTCTTTAATCAGTTATTGTGGATAGAAGTGACGCAGAAGTCATGGCAAACGCAGAGCACATGTTTTGGTTATGTCTGTCGAATAATCTCTTTCTCTCACTCCT
>JAVQJS010056961.1:0-10944 GCA_036024795.1 Galaxias rostratus | reverse complement strand
CCCCCTCTCTCTCTCTTTTACAAACAAACATCTAAGAGCCAATAGGATCAGACGGCGACTTTGTCAAAACTCCGTATTTTTCCCCCCAGTCAAATCTTCAGTAATGCAAATAGGCTTTTCAAGGGGGATGCATTGGGGATGTAAAAACAATTTTCCAGTACCCCAGTGGTGTCAGATGGAAAGGAAACAAAAGCACTCGTTGCACTTTCCCTCATCTCCGTTGGAGAACCGCGGCTTGACAGCTTTTCGCCACTACCATCAGATTGAAACCCATGATTTGACTGGAGGACGCCTTTGTTTTGCAATGGCACCGGGAAGCTGAACGACACAATCTCGGTCTATGCCCTCGTAACACAGATCTTGCCATTCGATTCGTTTTCATTTGACTCAAACCTGCGTAATGTAAAGTTTTCCTATTCTCTTTTCTTCGATGTCAGTGCGTCAGAAAACACAGACTGTACGAGGAGCAGAGCCCGAACACAGCAGCCCGGTCGGCCTTATCCCCAGCTTACCCCAACCAGAGCACAGGGCACCACAGGGTCCCCCTCTCCCCTGAGTGGCACTCCTCGTCAGGGGGGGCCCCAGCCCGCGTGGCCTGCCCTGGCGATCAATACCGGGGGGAGGGGCTTGGTCTGGGACCTGGGAGGAACGGCAGGAGGGAGGGGAGAGGATATGGGGAAGTGTTGGGGCAGGAAGACAGAAGACTGTCAGTGGGGGGATTACATTCAGTTGTTGTTTTCTGTTTATTGGAAGACGGTTGTCTCCTCGGGTGTGTTTTCTGTGACGAAGGCTGATCGGAGGGGTACCTTTGATGAGGGAAAACATGGAGGAGATAATGGAAGGAGCGCTTCCTCTGAGAGAGGAAAAGAGAGCCCCGCAAAAGCAGAAGGTGGAGGACGAAGGGGGAGAGAGATCGGACAGGCAGTAAAAGGCAGAATGAGGTCAGGTGGAAAAAAACAGAGAAAGGTTACCTCCTGCAGAGAGGATTACCGTAAACAAGGGGGGGGGGGGGGGGGGTGGAGAGGGAGAGACTGCTAGATGGGGGGGGGGGGGTTATAGCGATAGAGGAGACAGAGGACAAGCCTGCGAGAAAGACCATTTAAAAGCAACCAGATGGAGATGAAGACAAAGCCTTGTAAACTGTGTCGGCCATCTTGGGCCAGACCGATGTGCCGTGGTTCTCTGTGTGTTCCAGTCGTTCTACGTCTGTGGGATGAAGTCAGTGTGTACAGGGAAGGGCTGGGTGGCCTCATTCACGCTCCTTCACAGCGGAACACTTAGCTGCTGAATTATTTAACGCAACATATTGCAGCGCTGCAGCAAGACTGTGCTGCCAACTGCAGCCTCCCTCAGATGGGGTCTAGTTTTTAAACAGCAGTCTAGGTGGGGGGTTGTGGTGGTGGCGGTGGTGTGTGTGTGTGTGTGTGTGATGGGGCTTGGGTGGAGGCTGTGGATCACAATGTGTGTGTGATGGTGCTTGGGTGGTAGCTGAGGTGCATGCTGTGCAAGTGTGGATGTAAGGATGCCTGGGTGGATGGTTTGGTGTCTATCAGTCCTGTGTTATGATGTGTGTGTGTGTGTGTGTGTGTGTGTGTGTGTGTGTGTGTGTGCGTGCGTGTGTGTGTTTGTGTGCGCATGAGCACAAGCGCAATAGTGGAAATCTTTAAACCACTCAGAGACCCAAAAAAACAACAAACTGTTAATTAAGAGGGCTGTCGGAAGGAAGTATTGTGTTTTTAACTAGCAGCTGTGTGTGTGTATGTGTGTGTGTGTGTGGTAAGCAGCTGTAGTGGAGCGGTCTATAGTCACCCCAGGGGACTACTTAACACTACCGAGGCAGACAGCCCTAGGAAAGAGAACGGGAAAAAGAAAGAAAAATGGTAAATAAACGTTCATCTTTATGTGCCGCGGCAGACTGCCTTTAGTGCCCTTTTTTAAAAAGCCAACTCAATAGTAATCTACAGCATTCCTACTTACACGAGTGTAGATGTGGTGTACATTTAATATGGGTACCCACAGTGAGAGTCAAAGCACCATGGTTTACCCATTGAGCCACAGGGTCCTATAGGGCCAGGGGGTTGCCTGTTAAAATACCGTGTTTGTTCTTTTCAGTTTCATTCTACGTCCCTGATCACCAGTATGCATATTGAGTATCCTTGTATTCTCCTCTCCTGCTGCCCAACCCGACATCTGCATCATCACACACTTCTGCATAACTCTGTCAAAGTTTGAGTGTGAGAGAGAGAGAGAGCGTTTCGAGGAAGAGGACATATGGGAAGATAAAAAGACAGCCAAGACATGGGACTAACCTGCGAGAGAAGAGTGTCATTATCGTTCTGTTCCCCGTTCTCGTCCTCCCCGCGTTCTTCCCTGCCCCTCTACCCCCGTAATCCAATATCACACCCCAGAACAGGGTGGCTCACCCTGGGGAAAGGAGGAGAAGGAGCAGACGTGATTATATTTCTGGTTAGCTGCGAATGATTCCTGCTACGGGAAAGGGGGTCGGCTACTCCAGACAAGGGATGAGGGGCTGGCGCGCGAGGCAACGGAGGCAGGAATGCTTCTGGCGCTCTCCAGTCCAACGGCAACGCCGACGAGACTGATTATCTATGTTGATGATTTGTTGCGGTATTGGATATTGAGAGGCTCCTCGATAAGGCAAATAGGCGCGGAGGTGGCCTTGTACGAAAGGCACTGTATTTTCGTGCTTGTTTGGGTGTTTGTTTGTCTGGTTTTGTGTATGTGATCATGGGTTGGTAGTTGTGTGAATGTACTTGCGTGTTTACCCTGAGTGCACTGCTGTGTGTGTCACCTTAGTGCACTGCGGGCTCTGTCACCTTAGTACCCCGTACACTGGTCATCTCTATAACTTATAGTTGTATATTTTGAATTAGATTTTATTGACCTATTTCGTTATATTCTATTAATGTCTGCATTAGCGTTAGGTGTCGAAGAGACACACAAATTTCATTGCATACTTTTGCCTCTGTAAACGTGATGCATATGACAATAAAAAACCTTGAACCTTGATCCTTGAACCATGTCAAATTGTATGTCTGCGTATGTTTTTGTGTCTCTGTGCTCATCGATAGAGTTTGAAAGAACGTGTGCGTGTGTCACGTCTTCCCCCTCCGTCATTTGCATCTCCCCCTGCTCGCCGTTGATGGGAGATCAGTTGCAGTGTTATCCCTCATCCCTCTGCGCAGTCTAACGCTCGCTGCCAGCCGAACAGGAAGCGCTGGCTCCCACCCAGGGCTCCGTGTGCCGCCAGAGAGGCTGATCATTAGCACCGTGCTGCTGCTGCAGGGCCGCGTCCCTGGAACACCGAGATCCCCTGACCCCTCCCCTCCCATCAACCACACACTGCCCCTCCCCTAAAAGCCTCCCCTGACCCCTCCCCTCCCATCAACCATGCACTGCCCCTCCCCTGATCCCTCCCATAAACCATGCACTGTCCCTCCCCTCGTCTCCCCTGACACCTACGCCTCTATCCACTGAACACCGACCCCCCCCTTGATCCCTCCCCTTGCCCCTCCCCTCCTATCCAAGGAACACCGCCCCTCTCATTGGCCCCTACCCTTTCCCCTCCCACCCAATGAGCACCGCCCCTCTCATTGGTCCCTCCCCTTGTCCCTCCCATCCAAGCAACACCACCCCTCTCATGGCCCCTCCCCTTGCCCCTGCACTCCCATCAAATGAACACCCCCCCTCTCCTGACACCTCCTCTCCAATCGACTAAATCACGCCCCTCCTCTTCCCCTTTCCTCCTCTCTCCCTCAGGTGCAGGTTGTGTCAGGCGTTAACATGAATTTGATTCGATTTGCTTTGAGGTAGTGTGTGTGAGATAACGGTCCTCTCTGGTTAGAAGTGTTCTGTTCACTGTGTAAACTGTGCCTCTCTTCAGGTAGGTCGGTGTTTGAACAGTGTTGTTCATCGACTTGGTGAAACCCTAGGTGAAGGTTAAAGCCACAAAGGCTGTTAAATGATGACCACTAGTGCCATGCCTGCAACATACCTTTTCTATACTCACTCACCCGCCCCCCCCCCCTTGCCCACTACAAACAAGCATGATACAATTCCAGAGGAGGATATTGGATATGTAATTGGGTTAACATGTGCGTCTCCTTGGCTCCCAGTTTTTATTGAAAAGAACAGCGACTTCGTCTCTGCGTAATATTCGCTCCAGCTTAGAGAAACAGAGGCTTTCTGATGTATGGTGGAAGATATAAATAGATGGGAGACTGTGCCTCGGGGAGAGGTGTGAGCGAAAATGAGATGAAGACAAGACCGGGAAAGGAGGGGAGGGGAGGAAAGAGGAGAAGGAGGTAAGGGAGGAGTGGAAAGAGGCTGGGGGAAGATGTAAAGACAGAGGGAAGGTGGAGGCACTCTCTTAGCGTTTTACATTTGGAAGTTGAGGAGATCCGTGTTTCTGGGACGTGTGAAACGGCGCTGTGGTTTTCACATCGTCTGCACGGGCGAGCGTGGTCGTGGCCCCGACGTCTTACAGACCCGCCCGTTAACGTCCGCCCAGCGCTGATGAAGTGCCCGGTCTGTCAGCGGAGTGTCTCGGCCGGGCTCTGACCGCGTCAGCCGTGTGAGGGCCTGACGTGAGACATCCAACAGGGCTGGGTGTCAGGGTGTCAGCGGCGCAGTGATCTCAAACTGCAGCACCCACGTGCCTCGTCCCCGTCACACGCTCGCTCATCTACTGCAAGCCTCCTTTGATCGCAGCCATCATTGACAGACTGAGATGCACATACTTACATATACACACACTAACACACACACACACACACACTTGATCACCTACACACACACTGTCTTGTCACGGCTGGTTCCCTCTGTTGATGGTTGTGTCGCACAAACCCTTGCACACCCAGTCATGCCCACACATAGACACGCACGCAGACACACACGGACAGACGGTGTCTTGTCATGGCTGCTTGCCTGGCTGATAGATGTGGGGTTGCAGTGAAAGAGAGAGACCCATCCCTCCCTCCCATTAATCATCACTGGAGAGCATCAGATGTTCAACACTAAAGCGGCAGTCCTACACACATACACTACACACACACGCACGCACGCGCACAGTGCCGCACACGGGCACCAACACACACACACACCCTCTCTCTCAGTGTTTCTCTTTTTTGTATTTTTTCCCTTCTTTTCCCCGTCTTTGTCTTTCTATTTCTATTTCGATTTCCTCACCTCTCCTAGAATATCGCTTTTTTTCTTTTTCTTCTTGGCAATACAGTCTTTCTTTCGGCAGCTCCCCTCCCCAACATCCTCTCACCCCTATCTGTCTGTCACTAATGGAAGTGTTGCTTTTCCACCAGCCCCCATCGTACTGCCTCTGGCGGCAGCCGTCGGACGAGCCACTTGGTATGCGGCGATAAGATGCCACGGCGAGGCTCATCTTCTGTGTTATTGGGGATCAGGCAGGAAGTCAATACAAGATCCCTCTCCTTGTCCCGTGGAACGAGATCTCAATGCCCGTCCTTTGTCAGCTCGAGCAGTATGAATGCGGTGCGGTGCGACCGGCGCTCATTTTATTTCGCTTGCCCGGGATCCTTTCTTCTCTCGTTCCCCTCTCAGGCCCTTCCCTCCTGTTCGTTTCTCCGTCCACCATCCCAGCTTATCATCCTCTCTTCCCCTCGCTGTTTTCCCCTCTTCAGAGGAAGAGGGCAACTTGTGACCCCGTGACTCCTATTGTATGATCGTGGTACACATGAATCAGAAGGGCTACAATAAACCCAAAGCCTTGTGTGATCTGCGTACGATAGCGTCCGACATGGCCTCCTTCTTCCTCTCCTCCCATAGCCTCTGCTCTCATGCATGGGGGTTGTGTGTGGCACGCTACGTGTCGCATCCAGGGGCTTATCAATGCTGCTCTAGTTATCTTCAGCTGACATTCCACACGCTTTCCGTGAACTTTGAGGCTTTTGGAAGACATGGTCTGTCCACCTGTGTTGATGTATGTGGGGACATTTTCACTATTGCCAGTTCTGAAGTTTACTTCATAAGATGCAAATATGAATGGCCAGTTCTACAGGCAATAACAGTGTGGGTTAGCTATGTCAAATGAGCCCTAGCCTAAATCTAATTATCTTAGATTAGCTGTGTTGTATCAAGGCACACAAGTCGTAGGTAGTTGATGGATTAGTTCTTGGATTATCGCTTGGAGTTCTTTATGAGGGATCACAAAAGCCACATCTATTGTAGGTAACTATTGTTATTATGGCTGTGTTTAGTCTACCCATATAATTGTCTGTGGGAAAATACACACATAATATTTCCTTTTGTAACAGGAGTGCAGTTGAGAGGGTACAGTTGTAATGCTGTTTTGTTTATGCCATTAAATAACCAGGTAAAATCAACTGAAAACTTGGTAGTTTCTTAGAGACCGTATATGACAAGGCAAGGAACTGTATATTTCTTAAGAAATGTGTCAAAAATATTTAAAACTTGGTTCCATTGTCACTCTAAAAGGCACCTTTCCCCTTATCCCATTAAACTCTCAGGCTGTCTGCATGCAGTCTGTGAGCAAGACATCATTCCGCAGCCCCTCATTAAATTAATGACTGGATATACTCTACCGCATGTATTTTTGGGCCGGGCTTTTGACGAATGAGTCCGGAGGACGATGGCCGCTCCGCAGACACCTCCGCCTGGCTGTGGATGAGAGGGAAGGAGGGTGGCTGTGGAGGCTTGGCAGCCAGACCGGCCAGCAGGCCTCAGATCCTGGCCCAGTTCCTGGTGCCTCCAGACGGGCTGGGGACTCGGGCAGACTCCCTGTGGGGCCCTGGAGGTCTGGGGGGCAAGGAGATCAGAACGCCGTAGAGTCGCGGTGACGCACACACGCGTGCACGGACGTGTGCAAAGGTGGCGCACACACACAAACACACACACACACACACACACACACACACACACACACACACACATACCGTGCCCTTAAATGCTATATCCTTATATAACAGTCGGCTACAGAGAGACTTGAATTTTCTGAAAATGCCTGCAGTTTTCCCCTAATACAGACATATTCCCTGCACTCCCAATTCTCCTCCTTTCCTTTCTATTGATCTTTCCCCCCGCTCCTTGCAGCCCAACTCCTCCGTTCTTCTCTCCCTCTATCTCCTCTTCCCCATCTAACCTCCGTCTCTGCACCCTCCTAATTTTCCATTTTAGAATGAAGCTCTGTGTTTTGATTCGGTTAACTATATGAATAGAGCATATTCACCCTTGATGGATCTGTTACAGTCCAAGGAGACATTCATCTTCTTATGTGAGTGTGTTTTTTCGTTATTGTTCAGTTGCTTCAACAGACAAAACAAGCACTGAATTAAGACCACAACAAACAAACAACATTCTAAGAAAGGAGATAGAGGAGAGAGAATGATAGCATGTGAGAGTGATTAAGGGAGAAAGAGTGCAAGAGAAGGGGCTGAAATCTCTGCTGACGAGAACCAACTCTTGCTCACCTCCGTCTCCATGGTGATTCGCCTGACGACACAGCCTCCCAAGGGACCTCCCGTCCTAAAACTACCGTGAGAGGGAGAAAGAGAGGGGGGTCAGAGTGAAAGAACAAGGGAAAGGGAAAGAGAGAGAGAGTGTGTGTGTGTGTGTGTGTGTGTGTGAGAGAGAGAGAGAAAGAGAGAGAGAGAGTGTGTGTGTGAGAGAAAGAGGGAGGGGAGACCATGCAACAGAACTGAAAATGGGGAGGGAGGGAGCGGCGGTGAGGTCGAGTGAAGAGGGGATTTGAGAGAATCACAAGGACAAAGAGCACTGAGCGCGTGCACAGGGGGTGGCGATAGCTACCCAGGTAGAGTTTGAGAGAGGAGCCAGATCAGTGACGGCACTAAGGTTTTCGGGTTGCATTGGGGTGAAAACATGTCAGAGTGACCCTCCATCTAACCAGTTGGACAAAAGCATCCAACTACGCCGTCAATCTATTTGAACATGATCATTATAGAATAACACCATGACCTGTTCAAACCATGTTTTTATCGTCTCAATCTCTGTTCACCAATGTATGTCAATTAAAAAAATCAATCAAGTCAAACGAAAAAATGTAACAATGATAAATTATGCAATTTTCTTTGAAAGGGAGAAAATGTACAAAAAGTCAGATTTTATTCAACGTTATCGCCAAAAGATAATGTTTGCGTACATTTTTCAAACGATATGCATGACACAACTTAAAAGCTAGTTCCATCTGTCTTCAAAAAATAGAATGCCAGAGATTTCCCATTGCATCCGGGCACAAATACCCCATCACAGTATTTACAGGGAAACCATTAAGGTTCTCTGCAATGTTATGGTACTGTGATTTGCTCTTATGGTACGGTTACAGTGATCGCTCATCACAGCATCTCCAGGCATTTTGCAGCATCATACCAGCAGTAATGCAACACCGTAGAGTAGCTCTTCAAGAGAGAGGCTGGCCAACATTGGGCATACAAGAAACGTACTAGATTATATTGATTTTAACATTAAGACACGAGCACACTGAGGTTGTTTGGCGACTGTGATTGAAGTTTTTTCCAGCAATATGTGGTATTTAAGTTATGTATAAGAAATGAATGTAAAGTCAAATATGTTGTGTGATATGAATTAGGTGTAAGAAACACATTGGGATTT
Organism: Galaxias rostratus; assembly: GCA_036024795.1. NCBI lineage: Eukaryota > Metazoa > Chordata > Actinopteri > Galaxiiformes > Galaxiidae > Galaxias > Galaxias rostratus. The sequence goes on along the minus strand of JAVQJS010056961.1, from coordinate 2,304 downwards.
CTGTGTTTCTTCTCCCAGTAAATGAAAAGAAATGGGAATATGATAAATTGGAACGAGATGATGTACGAAATGTAACTGCAGTAGCCTTCTGTTTTCACCTTACATTTCCTGATGCCACATTTGAATATTGTCCCCCACACTACTTACTCTCTCTCTCTCTCTCTCTCTCTCTCTCTCTCTCTCTCTCTCTCTCTCTCTCCAGCTGTTTCATTCATGAGACACAGCGCGTCAGCCTTTGGATTTGCTGTAAGTCCTCCCTCCATTTACATTGATTAATTAGTTATGGCCTTGTCCCATTGGTTTATTAACGCTTCCTAGGCCCATTGGCCGCCTTTGTTACCTAGGTAACAGGAAGGTACACTAGCTGAATCACAAAAGCCTCTACCTGTTTCCTTGCATCTTGGCCCTTCACTGTCCTCGCCTCCTTGTTGCCTACGGAGAAATGTATTGCTCCCTCCACTCCCTTTGTCCTTGTCTCACTGTGTCCCACTTGTCTCTTGTCTCTTTCACCCTGTACTGTCCTTTTCATGATTAATCAAAAGTGACAGGTTAGGTCTCCTTGCTTCCTACCTCTTTGTCTCCTGGCAGCCTCTGTCCTTGTTTCCTTGTTGTCATGTCTGTGTTTCCTGTCCTTGGATTAAGATATTCCCCTCGCCTTGAACGGTTAACCTTTTTGGGGGGAGGTTTGGAATACAAGGGAAGGGATCTCTATTTTTAAGGATTTGAAGATAACTTTTAAGAACATAAACTAACCATTTAATCGTTGGCTTATCTCTTTCTAGTAATCACTGAAAATGAGATTCAGCCCTATGGGATTAAACGGCCCCACACTTTCAAGAGTTCATAGATTAATAAAGTTTCCCTACTACCATATTATAATGAAAATCCTATCTGTTGCACTTACCATCGTGAATCTTGAGGCAATTAAAGGCTTGATTTTAATTAGAGGATTAGCTTTATTTGCAACTGTTCAAAGCTTTAATGTATAGGAAACATTATAGATTATTGACTTTATAGATCTTATTATGGTGTGATTATTGTTTACAGGGAGCAGAGCCATTGGTTGGCTAGACTTCTTTGGATCCAGGAAAACCTACAATGCCTCATTATCCATATTGCTTACCGAGTTCATTTTGCTCTGTTAATGTGTTCTTATCATGATGTGTACAATCATCTTTGTCGGATGGAGACTGCATGGATAAAACCTTTCTTCTGATTTGGTTTACTACGGTAAAACCTCTTGTATGTTCTTCAAAGTCAAGTCGAGTAGCCGTTGTGACATTGTCATCGTCGAAACGTTTCTGAAAGATGTAGTCTAGGATCTGATGCAAGTGTGAGTCCCTCTGTTTGGGAACATTATCAAACCATGTTTTAACCCCTTCCCGTTTGAGATGCTTATTATGGTCTGTTCTCGCCTTCCAGTTTGATGCCACGCTGGACGTGATGTCGTCCATCATCGTGCTCTGGCGCTATAGCAACGCGGCCGCCGTGCACTCGGCCCACAGAGAGTACATGTGAGTCAAGCCATTACATCACTGCATGTCGCAGCACTGTGGAGCAAAGAGAGACAAAGAGTACTACGCAACTGTATATCACAGAGACAAAGAGTGTTAAACATCTGTGTATCACAGAGACTGAGGGGATTAAACTTCTGTATATCACAGCATGGTGGAAGAAAGAGAGGCAGAGAGTATTAAACATCTGAATATCACAGTGCAGTGGAGGAAAGACAGACAAAGCGTATTGAACATCTGCTTATCACAGAGTTGTGGAGGAAAGACAGACAGAGAGTATTAAACATCCGTAAATCCCTGCGCTGTGGAGGAACGATGGTCGGATGGTATCAAACTGCTGTATGTCTCACAGAGCTGGGGAGGGGAGAGAGACAGAGAGTATTAAACATCTGCATATCTCACAGAGCTGTGGAGGAAAGAGAGACAGAGAGTGCATGTTAAAGGACAGCGTGAAATCCCCGTACATCACAGCGCTGTGCAGGGAAACCGAGCCAACGCACACCAGAGCACGTCTTGATCTGCGACGAGGCCATCGATCACTGCTTCTTCATGACAACAAGAGTTTATCTGAGTTAGCATCTCTACATCTGCTTTCCTGGCCAAATCCCCCCACCACGTCTCTGACAAAGTGGCACTCCTTACACACAGATGGGCCATAGGTGGAGGAAAACATTCTTCTTTTCACCCCCCTCTTTTGATTGGAGTAGAGGGAACGAGAGCATCAAATGTGTTAACTTCTTAAATGTGTATGAGAAGTATCTTTAAAGATTTCATACCTGCCTAAAACCTT